>JAFMOD010000271.1:2749136-2784371 GCA_019802435.1 Corydoras maculifer
AAAAGGGGGCTGAATAATTTTGCACATCGCACTTTTCAGTTTTTTATTTGTAAAAAAATTGTTGATTCATGTATAACTTTCATTCCACTTCACAATTGTATGCCACTTTGTGTTGGTCTTTCACATTAAATTCCAGTGAAATATATTTATGTTTGTGGTTGTAATGTGACAAAATATGGAAAAGTTCAAGGGGTATGAATACTTTTGCAACCCACTGTATCATTGTATTTTAATGATATGTATGCTGCATTCAACAAGACACCTTTACTCAGACAATACATTCTATTTCTTTTGTATTAAGTCTATAGCATTTCATTTTTTATTTCTGCATCACAATGCTGGGGCCCGTTTTACATGAGTTATAACAGCATGGATTTGTACAAATAAGAGTAAGGGTGCTTGAGCAGCCTGCAGTCCAGATCTGTCTGAATCAGAATTTAATTAGGCAATGCTGACCACGGACAATTTAGCAGCTTAAGTCTCGCACACACTAAAAATTCCATCTGCAAACCTGTTATTAAGCAGTATAATTAAAGAAAAGACACTGTGACCCAGTGGTAAATATGATGGTCCAGCTTTTTCAAGCGGGCTGTAGGTATCAAATCGAATTAGAACACAAGTTTTACTAAAATAAGTAGAATTATGTCTGTAATTAAAAATACTAAAATCCTGTTTTAAATATTTTTTCTGGAAATAGGGGTTGGTGTAGTGTTAATTTTATGTATTGTTTTGTTTGTTTTCTGTTAGCCTAACTAACCTTTTACATAATCAAATACAGTATTATGTTCAATCTATGCGAAAAATTATAACTTATAGAACAAAATTGCATAGTCATTGTTTTAAAAATCTGCAATCTAGTTCATTAATCCATGACTGGCTCATCAGAGATCATCAAGTGGTTTTAGCCTAAAGCACTCATCTGGCATTACTCATCCTAAGCAAAGCCTAAAGCAAACAAACAGAGGCGAGTGGCTACTGCGTGGTATGCATTAGTGGTGATCTGCATGAACAGTGCAGCTGTGACAGCAACATCATCACCATGTAAAGGTCAGCACAAAGAGCCTGTAAAGGCTGTCTTTGTAATAAGAAGGATACAAGGGCTGTGTTATCATTGTACTTTTACAAACAGAGAACACCTAGATAAATTCATCTTGCAAACTATAAATAGGTTTTAATATGCTGGAGGTCATTAAACATATCTGCAGAATGTCTCATCAAGATTTAATAATCCAACAGCAGGCAGACACATGTCTGGATCCACAAGGGTTAAGAAAAACATGTTTCAATCATTTTAACAATATGAATTGTTGGGCCCTATTTTAGCGATTCATCAACCACAAACCGGGAAGCTTGATTTAGGGAGTGTCAGTGTGTCAGTTATATTGACAGTGGTAAAATGCATGTACTAGTTCTTCATGGGTGTGTTTTGGGTGTAATGTGCAATAAACCAATCCAAGCAAAGTCATTTTCTATGTCCTTTAAGAACCACGATCGGTCAGATTTTGGCACATTGCTATTTCAATGGCGCAGTGTGCAATTTTGGGTTGATGTACAATAATGTTAGTTTATTTTGTCTTTTGTTTATTGTAGATGTTAAGGTTTGCATAGCTGCCAAGTGGCACTATCTATGGGATTAAGTACTGCTGCATGTCCATGTGTGCGTAACAAGATAGCAATGATAATCTGACTATTGACGACTGTCTAGAATGTTTTCAGTCAGTTGTACATTTGTGTTTTCTGTTGTTGGGATATCAATACACCAGAGAGTTATATAAATGCACCTAATTTCGATTAGGTGAAATTTACAAATATTCACAAGCACCATTGCGATTTAAATGGTAAGATGGCAATAGTGAAATGCATTGTACAGAGTGCAAGATGGGGCCCTCTGTAGTCAGGTTTTTTTTTTTTTAACAACTATCTGATCTAATAAAAAGGTATATTTAGACACATTGTAACAGCTAAACCTTGATTAGATTTAGGAAAGTGATCATTTATCTTTTGTTTATTGATCATCAGAATGGCAAGACCTTGCAAGCAGCCTTGTTAAAAATGTCGGCAAATACAAATGAACAACAATTATCTCTCTTCTCTTCGCACAAAGCCAGCATTAATTAAAGCAGTGTGACTCCTGTTTCAGAGAACTCTGTTAAAATGTGAGATATCTCCCTGATTAACGCTACATCTGCCCTGTCAATCACTTCAAAAATGCTTGTTCTTAAAGAACATATTCCAACAGCGTGAACAGCGGTGACCAACTGTGAGTTTTGAAGAGAGACTCCTGTGATGGATTTACTGAAACCCTTCTGATTACCTGGCTTTGCTTGAATGATTTTTTTCAATAAAGAAAAGCATGCCCCTATTTTGAAGAAAGCAATCAAAACGAGTGATAAATTGCATAATTTTAGGACAGCCAAATGAGTAAACACTGCAAAAGCTCTGCTGCAGACAACGGCAGGTGATTTTACTCAGAGCTCTCTGTCTGCAAGCACAATGTAAATGCACCGGTAATATTACTGTCAATATCTCTGTTTACTAAAAGCTGAATTACAGGTAAATAAGCATTTTGAGCAGATGTACCTATTGTTTTTCTTTAGCTTACAGATCTCAGGGCACAGTTATTTTTTTCTCCAGAATATTTTACTAGCATTTACTAGCAATAGCATCCTTGTTTCCACAATCACAGACTGTAATTTATGTGTTTATTCACATATTTTGCAAGTTTTTGTTGTTTTTTCATGCCTATTCATTATAAGTATTATTTGTGTGGTAGATTATCAGCACTGCAGTGCAGTGAGAATGATGTGGTGGAGTGTTCATTTATGTTGCAGTGTATGAGTCTAAGTCAACTTTAATAATAGCATCTGTCATGACTAAATGTAAATCAAGATGCAGTGCTTCTAGTAATTTTAAATTCATTAGTAAACACATAAACTAAGAACAATCAACCAAATAAAAATGTCCAGTCACAAGCATCAAGTAGAATTAATAAAGCGGCTGGTAGCTACATTTATAGTATTATTTATTTAAAGCTACCTAATGCAAAATTATCATTAATTTTATGTTCACAAGATATTATATTAAATTATTTTCACTAGGTGCAAAAAGACAGATTTTTTATAAAAACCCTGGTGCGATTTAGAGACCATATTTACAAATTGCAATTATTAATTTGGAACATTATTTTATGACGATTAACCATGAAGTAACTTATGAAGTAATAGTTGTTTTTAGCCATCGCTCTCTCTAGCCGACTCATCTATGAACTTAGATAATGTTTTGTACTGTTTCTCAGTTAAAACAGACAACTTGCAGCACTGGGGCGGCACAGTGGCTTAGTGGTTAGCATGTTCGCCTCTCAGCGCTAGGGATTCCCGATTCGAATCCCCATCTGGGTGGAGTTTCCATGTTCTCCCCGTGTCTGCGTGGGTTTCCTCCGGGTTCTCCGGTTTCCTCCCACAGTCCAAAAACATGGATCAAGTCAATTGAATTCTCAAAATTGCCCCATATAGAGTGTGTCTGTGTGAGTGAATGTGTGCCCAGCGATGGATTGGCGCCCTGTCCTGGGTCTCTCTGCCCAGCTCCCGAGACGCTCTCCCCTGGATGGGCATGGGGAACCCCACCGCGACCCTAATAGAGGATAAAACGGGAGATAATGAATGAATGAACTTGCAGCACTGCATAACCACTACTTCAAAAATACTACTAAAGGACAACACGTTATTTAAATTAGGCCACAGACAATTGTCTGTTGGACATATTTTTCTATGTCTTCTTTATATACAGTATTTGAAACAATTAAAATTATTTTAACAAGTTATTAGTTGTAAGTACAAGTACAATGTTAGCAAACAAGTGTTTGCACGTTTGTAGCAAAGACATATAACCAGGTTTGTAGTTTCTTACGCTAGATTGATGAAAAATTGCATAATTTTAGAAATCCTTATTGTAGGTATTTAAAATGTATAAGCAAAATTACAAATTTAAAGCACTTATTGTGGTGCTATGGTTACACAATAAACAAATGTCATTAAACATATTCTGTGTTAAGAATGTCAGATAGTTTTACATAGAATTAGGACATAATACATAATGCATACATTTTAGGACATTTAGGACATTTTACATAATAAAAAAATATTTTTACATAACATTATAAGGACATCTAGATAAACTGTTTCTACTAAATACATTTTTAAAAACTGTGAAATATGTTTTGTGAAATAGGACATAAATCACATTGAAAAATCCAAAACAAAATTAAGAATAAATTTGTTTATAATTATAAAAGTGAAAAACGTGACTTTTATTATTATTTATTAAGATTACATATGACATCACTAACTGAATAACACAAGTACCTGTATGTAAGCAGCATGTTAATTAAATTAGAAGGCTGCCGAAATAATGAGAGGAAGACAAAAGACTCTGATAAACATTATTTTCAGTTAATATTTATGTTCCTAGTGTTTGATTTTTGGTTGAATTAATGTAAAAAAGTATTGTACTTTAAGTAAACTATTCAATTAAATGAACTTATTTATTGTGCTTGATTGAAAATGTATTTTGTGAAGCGACCATAGTCTTGTCTAAATAGTGAGTCAGTTTCTCCAGCTGCTCAAACAGCATAATCCACACAGCTTTTTGAGCTATTGCTGTATTCCAGTCCAAAGGTTTTAACTGATCACTTCAGCAGCTTATAAAAATCACCGATCCTCAGTGATGGGATAGCACATCACACTATGTCAGTTACATTTACATTATTCTAGTCAATACAGAGGACTGAGAGTAATGTAAAGCCATGAACAACCCACATAATTGTAAAAGAGTCAGTGTTTGAACCAAAAATAAGTGTGTTCAAACTGTAACATAGCAAAGGAACACATCAACACAAGGCAAGTCAATATTAATCCAAACGAACTTCGGGGCATTTCCTCATACTTTCTACCCTAAACAGATAATGAAACTGACAGATACTTAATTCATGAAATTAGAAGGGACTATTTTAACAGGCTGTTCCTTTAGTAGTTTCATGTAATTTAAACATTTAATCTATTGTTTTTTATCTATTGATGTTTAAAAATATGACTTTCACCAAGTATGACATCCTTTAATTCCATATTCACTGTTCGAATCTTTAAAAACCTGTTTTTATGTGATTTCATATGTTTCCAAAGCCATATATTCATGTCATAGTTTTAATTTATTTAATTTGCACTTTGATTAATGATTAAGCACAACAAAAACTTGGCCATGAACTTAAGCCATGAAAATTTTTTTTAAAAAAAGCAACTTTTCTCTGACAACTTTTCCAACCAATTAGTATTTCCATCATTTTCTAATTCTACTGTATTGACTGTCTGGGATTTTGCAAATTAAATTTTTTTTGGAAATGGTTTGTACAATTCCCAAACTAATGGGCAGCAAAGTGCTTTTATAAGATCATTGTTGATATTTTTCCCGCTTGGTATTGTGTTAACATACACCTGAAAACTCAAGGCATGCAAATGGCAAAAGTTCCGCTTTAACGATAGTGGTTACACTTGTTTGATAATAAAGTTAATAGTGTATGATTAGCAGTATCTGACTGCTACTTACACTCTTAACCCCAAAACGGGTACACTAATGTTTTAGAGCACTTCTGTAATATGAATTCATTTAAAAAGGATGACAGCATAATTTTTGTGTTATGTATAGAATTCAAATAGGGTATGGTTGCTTTTCCCCATAGCTGGACCAAGTGTTTGGTGATTGTTCCAGACTCGAGCAAACAGCCACATAAAGCACCAATTTTTAATATCTGTATAAATCTTTGGCCAATAAAACTAACCTTAAAATAGATTTAAAAAAAGTTTAATAGACAGACTGTGACATCTAAACTTTACTGAATATATACGCAATGAAAAAAAAACTCTGACACATCAAGGGAAAGATACAAACTCTCGCTGGCATTGCTACTCTATTTCTATGTTTAGCATCACCCACATGCACAAGTTATACAGAGGAAAAACCAAGAAACTGAAATAGAGAAAATAAATCAATACACATTGGATTCAATGACTGATGTTACATAATTTTACAGATTTTACTGGTGGATCAAACAAGCAGACAACAGCTCCTCAAGTTAGTGGGAACCTACACAGTAAGTGATTCCTCTTAGAAATATTTAAAGAATGGCTTGGGTAAAAATGTGCCAGAAGTCATCTGAAATGTGACAGGACAACATGCTGCTTTTTTAAAATAAAATGTCAAGAAACAGATGCTGTAATGAGTGATTTTTTTTTTTTTTAATGAATTTAGAAATCTAAAAACTTCCGTCTAAACTGTGAATCAAATACCTAGGGCTCCATCTTACACCCTGCACAAGGCACGTTGTGATGCTCATTGGTATCTCATACTCCGCCAACAGTTTATTTTCATGCCTTGCACCTGCATAGTTTAAGCAATACCCATGCTTCTGAATACATCTACGTCAATGGACGTGGTGGTCTCAAAATAAGGTGTGTTCAGGTCAGTTTCTGGCATATTGCTATTTTGGCAACAGAAAACACAGTTGCTCCACTCACTGAAAACATCCTAGGCAGAGGTCAACTGTCAAACATTTATTGCCATCATGGCAGTAAATTGGCAACATTGGCAACCATTAAATGCTAAAAAAGGCACTAAATGCTATTAAATGTCATATGAATTTGCACAGAGAATGCATTTACATCGTCTACACTAGATTGATTGATTCAACTTCGTGCTCTGTACAGATACAAGACAACAAAATGCCATTAGTATCAACCAGAAGTGTAAATAGTAGAATTGTGCAGATACTGTGTATACTGTATATTTAATTTGCAGTACAATGGAATACCTCAAGGGCCAGCACATTAACTCCAGGTAGCTGTGCTATTGAAATAGCAATCCACCAAAGTCACACTACACCTGTCTCTTAAAGGGGATGGTGTCACGCTGATTGGTGTATAGCACATTATGCCCAAAACACACATGAATAATTAAGAGAATTAGAACATGCCTATTGGAAATTTCAAGCTACGTTAGGCATACTTTTCCCATCTTTTCGATAACACACCCTTAATCATGCTGCATGGTTGTTGACTCACTATAGATGATAGATGCTAAAATAGGGCCCATAAAGGTAATATTTAAGTAAACACTCATCAAGTAAACAGACCATAAAGTCTGGTAATCTAAGTAAATAGCTGCCTTCAGATCTGCACACATTAAAGAGTTTCAATTTCAAATAATTTATTTACTCCATGATATTTAAGGCACAAAAACAAGCTCCCTCTCCAAAGTGTGGTAGGAAAATATTGTAGCAGGTATTGTTACACTTTTATGCTTAATGATTTTACTTCTACTGTATATACTGCTAATTGGTGGTCTCTTTTACTAATTAAATACTCCTGTCCACCCCGTTTTGAAGTGTACTGCTACTTGTGTGTTACAAAGACACTGATATGCATTGCTGTTTTCTTCTTTTTTGCTGAGAGGATATTTATTTTCCCTTCACCAAACAAACACCCACCTCAAATAATATACAACACACAGCAACTGTGGAAATCATACCACCTTGACATTTCTATGATTCCATTTCATCATAAGTCTGTTTATGGGGATAATTTACACATGTTGTCTATAATATTAAAGTAAGAAAAGTCTTGGAAAATAATTCAATAACAGCTAGATTTATTTGTTTCCAAATAAATACTTTGTAGATGAAATAATTGCTTTGTTTGTGAAAACATATTTCTTTCATCTTTACAAATTTGACCTATAAAAAAAAATTAAAGTTGCCCAGCGATAGATTGGCACCCTATCCTGGGTGTATCTGCCCAGCGCCCGAAACGTTCTCCCCTGGATGGGCATGGAGAACCCCATCGCGACCCTAATATAGGTTAAAGCGGAAGACAATGGATGAATGAATGAATGTTTTAAGGTTTATTTTCTTTATGTTAAGTTAAACATTTAGCAATAGCTTGTTACCTGACTTGGTCTTGGCTGGTCAAGAAGTTTGATTTGACTGAAAATTTATTTTGGCAGTGTGTTTAGTGTGAGGGCGGCACAGTGGCTTAGGGGTTAGCACGTTCGCCTCTCAGCACTAGGGATTCTTGGTTCGAATATCCATCTGGATGGAGTTTCCATGTTCTCCCCGTGTCCGTGTGGGTTTCCTCCAGGTTTTTCAGTTTCCTCCCACAGTCCAAAAATATGGATCAAATCAATTGAGTTTTCCAAATTGCCCCATATAGAGTGTGTACTGTATTTGACCCCTTGAACCTGGTTTACCTTTGTTCAACGAGTTATATTCCTCATTAGGTTGCTCAGATGTGCCAATCTGCTCTATAGTTTCAACCCTAGCATTCATATATGTAAACATTACAAGAAATCCTACAATAATTCTTTATTTTTGATGATTTTGGAGATATTAGTATATGGCATGTGGTGATGTGTGTTTGCATGTGCTAAAACAGTCAGTTTAATTTTTTACATGAAACTGGACACATCATTCAAGTTATAAAGTACCTAGTAAATTATCCATCCATTCATTATCTTCCGTTTTATTCTCTATTAGGGTCGCGGGTGGGGGGCGGGGTTCCCCAAGCCCATTCCGGGGGAGCATCTTGGGCGCTAGGCAAATACACCCAGGACAGGGCGCCAATCTATCGCTGGGCACACACTCACTCACACAAACACACTCTATATGGGGCAATTTGGAGAACTCAATTGACTTGATCCATGTTTTTGGACTGTGGGAGGAAACACTGGGAGAGCATGAAAACTCCACCCAGATTGGGATTCAAACCGGGAATCTTAAGCGCTGAGAGGCGAACGTGCTAACCACTAAGCCACTGTGCCGGCCACTTTGTAAGTTATGATTGGGTAAATGTACTCGCAATATACAAATGGTTACGTGCTACACAAGTTACAAAGATTTTTAAGAAAGACTTATTAACGTTACATTTTTAGATCTAAGGATGTTTTGGGAAATACACCTCGTGTTGTTTAAAGGGTGTGAAAATTTTTACAGACTGCTCCACCCACACTAACATCCATCCACCCATCCATTATCTTCCGCTTTCTCCTCTATTAGGGTCGCAGAGGGGTTCCCCATGCCCATCAACGGGAGAACGTTTCAGGCGCTGGGCAGATACACCCAGGACAGGGTGCAAATCTATCGCTGGGCACACACTCACTCACTCACAGACACGCACGCATACACACTCTATATGAGGCAATTTGGAGAACTCAATTGATTTGATCCATGTTTTTGACTGTGGGAGGAAACCGGAGAACCCAGAGGAAACCCACGTGGACACGGGGAGAACATGAAAACTCCACCCAGATGGGGATTCAAACCTGGAATCCTTCGCGCTGAGAGGCGAACGTGCCACACTAAGCCACCGTGCTGCCCACACTAACATGTTTTTAAATTTAACATATGGCTTGCGTCCACACTAACCTTTTGTTTTAAGACTCTACAATGAAGACTTTTGGAAATACTGCAGGGGTCACTTTAGTTTAACAATCATAGATGGGGAAAACTAACATTTTGAAAAATGCTACGGCAGACACCTATTTTCTCTTCCTTATTGGGTATAATAACTCACAACGTAGTCTTTCCTGATTCATTCCTCCATCATTGTTTATTCTGTAACTAAGCAACAAATTACAGCACTTACTAGTGAAAGGGCTCACTCATACCCAGTGTACATAATGGCTATGTAACATGGATTTCAGCCTAAAAGCAGACTAATACTTATACAGCATTATGCTAATCTGAACACAGATCATTTTAGTTTTAAAACACAAGTTCTTTAAATATGTCTGGCATTTGGATATCTTGCTACATTAATAATCTTGCTGGCCTTGACAACCAGTTTGGAAGGACAGGGCAATCTGATAACAGTGACGGAGCTGTACGTTTCTGCACCCTACTAATGTTCTGAATGGTGCTGAAGAGGATAGAAAAAGTAAAAAGAGTTTTAAAAGGTGGCAAAAAAGGATTTAGAGGCTTTATCTATTACTTTGAGCACAGTTTAAAACATTACTAAGAAGTTAACAGTTATAAGCATTTCTGTTTCCAGCTTTACATTGAATGTGAATAGTATAATTCAGTAATAGTGATTAACCAGACTGGTGCAGATGTCTTACTAAAAGGAGTTAATGCTTATCATCAGTGTTCTGCGTAAAACTTAGGGATGAAAATTTCGAATGAATTTTTATAAATTATCAGCTTTGATACTCAAATGAATTACGGCATTCAGCAATCTGTTTTTTCGTTATAGTAGACTATTACTATATAGACACTGTTTCCTCTGCACTGTTGCAGAAGTGATTTTGTGTTAAATTTTTTAAATATTTAATAGCAGTGTTAAAAGCAAGTTAATATAAAGTATTAACAAATACTTTATGTGGGAGTTTAAGCATAAGTTTGATGAATGCAACTCAGAGCAAGGTAAAGACAAAACTTTAACTCAGTGAGGAGGTACGGTTGACCCAGTTAATAGGTGTACATAAACACACATACAGAGTGAGGGGGAAAAAGCACTCTTAAAGGACATATAATAACCTTTACACTGAATAAAATAAGTGTGTATTATTTCAGTACAGTAAGCTAAATAAATCTATATGCCTAATGTAACAATCATAGACACAATTATTTTATTAACAGTTTTCCATGGTGATGATTTTTGTTCTAAATTTATCAAATTTTAACTGAAGAAAATGGTCTCCACTCTTTTTATTTACAGTGACTGAGGTCTACTAAAGTTGGTGAGGTTGTTTTGTATTGTATATACTAAAAGAAACATTTATTTTATTTGGGATATATTGAGTCATTGCCCAGCGATGGATTGGCGCCCTGTCCTGGGTCTATCTGCCCAGCGCCCGAGACGTTCTCCCCTGGATGGGCATGGGGAACCCCACCGCGACCCTAATAGAGGATAAACGGAAGATAATGAATGAATGAATGAATGAATATTGAGTCATTTCTAACTGACTTTCTGGCATTTCTTTTTCCTTATCACCTTTGTTCTTTGTTTAAAATATTCTGAAGTCCTCCCTCTTGCCTAATTTTAACAGGAAATGCCCACAATTTAAAATAAAGAATTGTTATTAAGAATTGCACTTAGCACTAGGAAATCTACATGAACATGAAAAAATGAAATGTTTAACAATGATTTTTGTCAGTAACCTACATTATCATGTTTATCTTTTTTTTTTAATTTTTTTAGCAAGAACAATCTGCTTGCTGTACATTATTCTTTACATTAAAGAATTAAATATTGGAGGATGGTATCATTTTGCTTTGTCGTGTCATAAAATCAAAGCAAAAGACTTTTATATGGTATAAGCAAAGTAAGACATGTTCTATAGTGGCTAACTTTTATAATTTAGCTGGAAAAGTTACTTTGCATTTTACAATGGTGTGTGTGTATGTGGAATAATAAGACATTCTAAATTTTATATACATACATACACACACACATATATATATATATATATATATATATATATATATATATATATATATATATATATATATATATATATATATAAAAACACTTTTGAATTATCACACCCATCTGCATCTGATCTGCATGACTCAACCAGAAATTCTTCTTACTGGAAAAGTGTCTCTAGAATGATTAGATTTTTAAATTCTTTTTGCTTAAGTTTAGCGTTTCCTGTTTTAGTTTTCTCTTTAATAAGCACACATTTCTAAATTCTTGTTTCTGATAACGACACACACAATAGAGATGCAGTAGATTAAAAAAATAGGTTTAAAAACTGGTTATTATCAGACGAACATTTTATATCCAAAGTCACTGCATTCATGTAAATCACCTGTTATTATAAATAAATAACTCAATAAATATAACTCTTTTCAGCAATGCAGATGAGTCACGATGTAGATCAGTGCTTTGTGACTCAGACAGAGGGGAGATTAGCAAAGATGAGGGTCTACAAAATGTTTGCTCTTGCACTTTGCTTAGCACCTCAGTGAATTCACACTATCAGTTGTCTAGTCTGCCCAACAGACACTTTGTGGCGATAACCTAAGCACAAGTGTGAAGTCAATTACACTACATTTTGAACCATTCTGTAAGTGTACATATCAACACAAGCATTGTACATCTAAAGTCTGAAATTTTTATCCAAGTCAATTAATGCAAATCCTAACACTGTAACTTGTTCCAATAAGCCTGCATATATTAATGTCATGTAGTCTGCCAAGGCTGACACAACACTCAAAAATAAAATCTGACAAATCATAGTTTATGATTCATGTGCAAGTGCTAAAACCCCAGTTACCATTTTCAAACTAAATGAATGAAGTATACACCAAAGTGCACAAGCATCAAAGCTGTACATGATGTGAATCCAAATCTGTATGAAATTGCTTGGGGAACAACTATATGCACTATATCCATCACATAATAAATACCTCATCTGAATTACTCTCACTGAAATCATCCTTCACATGAAATAAAAAAAATTAGCTTCATTAGTAATAAGTGGTTTAAATATGGCAAAGAATGGATTTGAATATTCATACATTCACATTTATTAAGACTTATTCATAGGGTCTGAATTCTAAAAGTACACACTAAGAGTACTCGTGCTACAATGTTGCTCCAGTTGCAGTGACCACATGAAATGCATTCATTTATTTATTCATTATCTTCCGCTTTATCCTCTATTAGGGTCGCGGTGGGGTTCCCTATGCCCATCCAGGGGAGAACATTTCAGGCGCTGGGCAGATAGACCCAGGACAGGGCGCTAATCCATCGCTGGGCACACACTCACTCACACACACACACTCTATATGGGGCAATTTTGTAAAATTCAATTGACTTGATCCATGTTTTTGGACTGTGGGAGGAAACCGGAGAAAACCCACGCGGACACGGGGAGAACATGGAAACTCCACCCAGATGGGGATTCGAACCGGGAACCCCTAGCGCTAAGAGGCGAACGTGCTAACCACTAAGCCACCGTGCCGTCGTACATAAAATGCATATTATCCGAAATTATTTGCATGCTTAAATTCAACAGCTCTACAAATGTGCTTCATAATAACTGAATTCCTACAAGTGATAACATTGAAAGAAACTATTTTGGTGACAGAAACTATTTTAGTTCTGATATACGAGCTTGCATTGTTTCATGAATATGAGTCTGTGTACTATGCAGCACAAACCAAATAGAAAAGATATTCTTTTGACATGTTTAACATGTTCAACTACTTACAAAACAATTAGAATTAAACTAAAAAATGTGAATGTTAGATCATAAAATTATTGTTTTTAAAGTAATATTTGAATACATATCTTAAATCCACACAAACACCATATAGATCTATTTATATAAAGTCAAAAGGTCTGTGTGTGTTCCCTATACAAATCCACAGTGTACAATTATCTAAAAATTTGACATGCGATTCAAGGGGCTTTATTTTAGTGATCGAGCCATCAACCACACACTTCACAGCTTCATTTAGACTGTGTCCATGTGTCTTTGATATGGTGACGACATGATTTGTGGGTGTGTTTTGTGTGTCACGTGCAGTAAACCAGCTTGTCATTTGCCATTCTATTTAAGAGCCTGGTGTAGTCCAACTTTGGCAGGTTGTTATTGTAACAGCACAAATTACACATAAAACTTTTTGCAAAATACATCATTGCAAGCCCAAATGAAGCTGAGCCAAGTAGCTAGTTTACTGTAAATCAGAATAATTTACATGGGGTTATTGTAAAAGTTCTGGATAAGGCAAGAACAATACCTAGTTCTCTGGAAACC
Organism: Corydoras maculifer; assembly: GCA_019802435.1. NCBI lineage: Eukaryota > Metazoa > Chordata > Actinopteri > Siluriformes > Callichthyidae > Corydoras > Corydoras maculifer. Next base: position 2,762,946 of record JAFMOD010000271.1, read on the forward strand.
GGCGACACAGCAGCATTCTCTCCAATTTTTGACACTGCATCAAAATACGCCCTTCCAGCAAGGTTCATGGCTGTAAGATTAAATGTGTTAACTAAGCTGCTTATCTATACAGAAATGCTTAGATTTCAAAACAGAACTAAACACATACAGTCACATATATTTAACACATTAAAAATGATTTCTTGGCATTGTTATATTTTTCTGCAACTCTCTGCCTTGCATTAAATTTTGGGTGGAGTGCTTATATAACTAACCTGTAACTGACTTCTCATAGCTCTTTCCCAGGTTTACAAGGTTGCGCAGCCCTGGGTTGAACTGTTCCATTACATTCTGAAAAATAGAGCAGATACATGTTTACCCATTACATATATTCTGTCCCAGTACAAGAAATCATATTAAAAAACTGTCACAATCTGTTAACATGTTTAATTTATGGCAAGCACATTTCGATAGTATCATAACCTAGGCCCATGCAACAGCAAAACCTCTTAATAACCAATAAATGGTTTAAAACACATAATAAACACCTGGTTCAATCTCAGTTACTATAAACAGGAAGTATTTTTGTTCTTATTCCAAATGCATTGTTTACAAAGCAGTCAAATAGTTAATAAGAAATTAGGTTAGCATGTTCGCCCTTCAGCACTGGGGATCCAGGTTTGAATCCAAAGGGTGAAGTTTACATGTTCTCCCTGTGTCCAAGTGGGTTTTCAAGTTTCCTGCTACAGTCCAAAAACATGGATTTAAGGTAAATTGGATACTCTAAATTTCCCCATATAGGGTGTTTGAGTAATAGTCTGCCCAGTGCCTGAAACACCCTCTGGTTGGGTGTGGGAAACCCCCGTGACACTAATATAGGATTAAGTGGAAAATAAAAGATGAATGGCAGTTTGGACAGTAAAATCATGAAAAAAGTTCGGCAACAAAAACAGGTCCAAAGCAGTCATTTTGAGACACAGTACATTTTAAATCTTTATCTAAAATTTAAATATTTATCTAAAAATAAATAGATGATAAAACAAAACACACTGCAAAATAGAATGCTTTTAGGCAATAGGCCAATTAAAACACAATAACATAAATCGGCCATAAAACTAATTGCGTTCTAAATACATTGAAACATTGAACTTAAAACATTGCTTTCATGAGTAAAGTCCCTGTTCAGTGCTTCAGGTGTGAAGGTGACAGGTTCCATTTTCAGTTCCCAAGACACACGCCCTTTGAAAGACAATGAAGAGTGAGGTATGTATCGCGCACACACATTACAGCAAACTGGTTTTCCTTCACAACCCCAAAAAACCCGAAACATCAATAAATACACAATCAAATAATCAGAAAAACAACACTTTGCCCAAAACGATGAAGCAGATTAAAAACCTTTAGAGTCAACTCATACGTGCGTCATACACGTTTATTCGCCTTAAAGACTTAGTTGAAATTTAAAATATGGTGATATTTCGCATCCCGTCACGTGCAAACAATATTCTATGCACCGGCTTGAATCCGGATTAAACAAACTTTTACAACTACGAGAGCAGGTTTCCTCTGATTGCTGCTTGGTGTTCAGAGGCTGGATTCCAGGAGATGTTTACCTTGTAGGTGCTTTCAGTCAGCTTGTTCACGTCGTCCGGGTCTCGAGACATGTCGGACTGAGAGTCGTTTAGAAGACGCGAGACGCTAAAGCAGATCTCAGTGAAAGCGAGTGGTTTCAGTGCAGGCTGAGGAGTCCAGGGTGAAGCGATCGCTTGCAGCAGACACGCTCTCCACACGCTCAGATATTCCAGCAGATTTGGGGATGACGGCGCGCGCGGATCAGCACACCAGCGTCTCACAGGGCGGCGTGGAGCGGCTGGGTCCGTGACGTCACAACGCCGCTTCTGCTAATGAATGAGGAGCAGGATTAAAGACGTCACGCAGGTGTGCAGGCGGACAGGCGAGATGTGATTTCTTTCCTACTGCGTCATTCTGAGCAGAGACCGAAAGACCTGTTGTACTCCGAACACATGGTATCGGCGTCGATGACGTTGCGTTAATCGTTGACTAAAGTTGATGTCATCTTCCATCCATCCATTATCGTCCGCTTTATACTTTACTAGGGTAGCGGGGGCGTTCCCCATGTCCATCCAAGGGAGAACGTTTTGGGCGCTGGGCAGCTAGACCCAGGACAGGGTGCAAGTCTATCCCTGGGAACACACTCACAAACACACTCTTTCCATCCATCCATTATCGTCCGCTTTATCCTCTACTAGGGTCGCGGGCGGGCGGGCGGGCGGGCGGGGGGGGGGGGGTTCTCTATGTCAATCCAGGGGAGAACGTTTCGGGCGCTGGGCAGATACACACAGGACAGGGTGCCAATCTATCTTTGGGCACACACTTACTCACACAAACACACTATCCATCCATCCATCCATTATCTTTCGCTTTATCCTCTATTAGGGTCGCGGGCGGGGGGGGGGTTCCCCATGTCCATCCAGGGGAGAACGTTTCGGGCGCTGGGCAAATACACCCAGGACAGGGCGCCAATCTATCTCTGGGCACACACTCACTCACACAGACACATACAAACACACTCTATCCATCCATCCATTATCATCCGCTTTATCCTATAACAGGTGTTTGTTAAAAAGATGTGTCTTCAGTAGTTTATTATAAATGCCAAGTGACTCTGCCTTCCAGACAGAGTTGGTAATGGTTCCACCATTTTGCATCCAGGACGGGACGCCAATCCATTACTGGGCACACATCCTGGACAGTAAGCCAGTCCATCACCGGACACACACTAACTCACACAGAGACACACACAATGGGATAACCCATGCCAATCCAGGACAGGGCTACAATCCACCGCTGGGCACACAATCACTCACATGGACACACACACACACACACACACACTCTCTATATGGGGCAATTTGAAGAATTTAATTGAGCTTGATCCATGTTTTTGGACTGTGGGAGGAAACCGGAGAACCCGAAGGAAACCCACATGGACACGGGGAGAACATGAAAACTCCACCCAGATTGGGATTCTAACCAGGAATTCCTAGAACTGAGAGGTGGACATGCTAACCACTAAGCCACCGTGCCTCACTGTTTTATCTTTTCTTCCATTTAACAGATTTTGCTTTAACCATAAATGATTTTCGTTTTACCTCAAACAAATGCTTTACAAGGACATAATGTACTAGTCAAAAGTTTGGACACCTCCTTCTTGCTTTTTCATTGTCTTCATTTTCACCACTTATCATATAAATGGACTTTGTAGTTTTACAATTATAGACTGTAGTACATTGTTTTATTGTTTTTGTTAGTCCTCTGTTCTCTATTGGCCAGGATCATCACAGAACAGGTATAATATGGGTGGTGTATTGTTTATTGTCAGTTCTTTAGTGACACTGATGCAGGCTTTTAGTTCAGCAGTGCTGCTGTAGTTTTATTTGAACACCTCAGTGACACTGCTGGGATAGGAATAATGCACCAACCAAATACTACTGTTGTGGTCCTGACCATTAGTAGTAAAGGGGACTAACACAATATGTACTGTAATCCATAAACCGATGGACTACAGACTGAAATTGTAGAACCATAAAGTCCATTTACTGTAAGTGGAACTGAGAGCATTAAGTGGAGGTGTGTCTAAACTTTTGACTGGTAATGTATGTACATACCAAATCTGTAGAAAGATGTGTTGCTTAACAAAGCAATGTAAAAATATACTAAGGATTAGGGTGATGGGTACATCTCGGACAGGGAGCCAGTCCATCACTGGGCATGCACACACTAACTCACACAGACACACACACTATGTATGGCCAATTTAGATAGGGGCAATTTGAAACATCAACTTCATTAAATATCAAATTTCAGTAAAAATAAAAACATCACTTGCATCAATGTAGTTAATACAGACATGGAATATATTTTTACTTTTACTAAACCTTCTGTGAAAACTTTGAAATCGGTTAAATGCTTAAATGGGTTAAGGTTCTGTACTTTACTTGGTCAGTGTAAAAATCCTCCATGATCAAGTCATTTTCTAAGATGTCAGTTTTGGATTTCTGTCATGCATGAAAAAGTTTCTTCTGGTATATTTAGATTCACTTCTTTGTGAATTGGCAGACATGTTTAGAATTCCATCTGTTGCTTACGTCTTGTGTTACATCATTGATAAAGATTCACTTTTGACCAGAAGCAGCCATATAAGACTAATCCATAATACTAATCTAACCATGTTTCAGAACTTTTGAGTACTTCTGTAGACATTTAGAGCCTGAGAAGCTTTAATCTAACCACATCTTTGTTACAAAGCTACTTGATGGTCACGTGTTAATATTTTTTGCTTATCTACACATTGAGTTGTGAAACACAAATTGTTGAGTTTTGAATGATTTGGTTTGCTGTTCCAATACCTGTGGATTGAAACGCATATTACATTATTAAGTCATTAGCATCTGTGTGTAAACAGCATCTTTCTGTTGGAGCGACTGGAGATTGAGCCAGTTTAAAACAGGGACTGTTATTTATTTGTATCTGGCGACATCTAATGGTCTTAAAGGTTATTCGACTACCTGTCTTCTAATAAATAGATGTAGTTTAATTTTGAATGTAGTAATTGTCAGTTTGTAAGAGCTGCTTTGGGATAAAGTTTTCAGCTGTTTAACTAATCATTAACTGAAAAGTAGGCTTTAAATTAGATTATACACAAAAATTATGGATTCAGCTGTGGCACTTACACTGATCAGCAGAGATTTGGCTTGTTTTTTGAGTGTATCTTGGGTATCTTAAGTTGATAGTAAACAAAAAAAAAATTCTCTCTCATTCTCTCTCTTTCTCTCTTTGCATTTTATATGCATGTACATGTGCACTAGTGCTATTAATTCACTAAACTTATTATTTTGCATATAATTGTATACAGTCTGTATGTATAAATGCTGATAGTACCGCTTTTTAATGCAATTTGCACTGCTGGCCCTACTTTGTAAAATGTGTTTTTGCACAAGTGAACTGGACTTGCTGTTTTAAAATATATTTAATTTGTGCAATATAGAGCTGCTGTTTGCTCTAAATTTCCCTTTGAGCTCAATAAAATATCTCTCTCTCTTTCACTCCCTCTCTCTCTCTCTCTCTTTTTCTTAGATTTCTTGTACAATATGTCTTGTTTTGTTTTGTAGAGGGAAGTTTGGAGTCTTCAAATAATCTGCTGATCTTGAAGGTCATTATACTTTTGACACTCACAGATATGTGATAAGGGCGGTACGGTGGTTAGCATGTTCACCTCTCACCACTGGGGATCCAGATTCAAATCCCAATCTGGGTGGCGTTTCCATGTTCTAAATTGTTCCTATATAATTGTCCCCAGCCGCATCTGCAGGTTTAACATTCCTGTAATATGCAATAATTAGTTTTAAAAATCCCAAGTCTTCAATGGTGTTAAACTCATTTTAAAACAGGTAGTTCCAGTTCTTAAATATAATTAGCTGAGATGTTTGTCTATCCGTGACATTATTCACAATAATGCACACCTCTGACCACTTCACATCCATATCAGTGTGTGATATGCAATATGCAATACATTATATTAAATTATGAAATACCGATTAATATCAACAGTAATACAATTCCCAATGAGCACCAAGTCGGCTGTTTTATATAAACTGTGTTTATATAAAGTATTTGATCGTTAGCGAACAAAGAAACCCGTTACTCAGCAATCAGTGTTCACTTTAAAAACTGGCCTAGATCACATCACTGAAGATTGGTTTATTGAAAACTTTGCTTTAATATCTTTGTGATATTAAGCAATGAATTTCTTAGTCTTGGTCGTCCTCCTCATACCTTCTATTAAGTTAAATATGTTTTATGTGTTTTTCTCATGACTCAGAGAAATTAATGAAATTTCTGAAATTCATTCATGCCAAATATAGCAGGTCGTGTCTACTAGGCAAAAATATAAAATAAAATAAATAATAAATAATGTAAATTTACATGCTACAATGAAGATTTTCACTGAAAAGACTTAATTATTTCTTTAAAATTTCATCAGGTAAAGTTTTAGAAGATGACCAGATCAGATATTCGTGTTTTAAATGCAATTTAAAAACTTTTTTTGTTCAATTAAAAAAATAATCCAGGCTGTGTTATAGTTGTTCTTCAATAAGTATGTAGTAGATGACCTCTTACTTTTTGATTATTTGTTATTTTTCTCATAATAAGTAAATGAGTAGCCCACCCTAATTTTTATTAGTGGATGCTACTTTTTATACCTCAAAATTTGAAATAAATGATAAGAAAAATCTAAAAGGAGATCTCATTAATTTCTCTGTAGATTCTTCCAGACAAAAATGAGATCAAATGGAAAGAGATTTTATTATGTTGCTCAAATATGTCTTCTGAGATAAAGACCTCAGTAATCTCACACGTGTCTCCTTTTTAATTTTAGTAGTTATCTTAATAAAGTCTCATATTGAGCTCAGATTTGCCAAAATAATTGACTTGTTTACTAAAGACAGGAGTCTCAAAGCATTTCTCCTCCAAAGACTGAGCACTCTTTAAGTCCTGATACTGTGATTTACTGCTTTAACTTCATTTACATTCATAACTGAACAGCTAATGTATTCATTAAAATTCATTAAAAACCAGTGATCATGCAGGATATCTCATCTTTGTGTTATACTATTACATCTGTGACAAAGTTGATCTTAAAATGAGAAACAAGTAAGAATCACAAATAAGTCCCCTAAAACATCGAAGATCAACATTTAAGCAATATATGTTTTTCTCTGGGCAGTTGGTTTAGTTGCTATTAAAGTATTGTTGTCAAAATTCTGTTGGTAAATAGCATAGCTATGAGGTCCTATACAAGATTATGTCATACATGCATACTATAAGGAAATCATTGCCCTTTGGTAATAGTAAACTTATTGGTGATCATTTTGCACTCTCATGTGTTTATCAGTTCCCTGCATGTTTGATGGTCTTACATTTAAACATTAGAAGTGCCTATGTACACATTGATAATGTCATCTATTTTGGAACTTCTCAGAATCATGATCCATCAATCCAAACCACTGCGTGATAAACCAAGGTTACATGTTTTTTCTGTACACTTTATACACCTACATTCATATGAATCCTATTTTAAAATGAGATGATTTAAGAGCAGGAATATAAACTGTTTATTCAGATCAGTTTATTAGCTACTCCTACCCTGTTTCTCTGCCATCATCTGCAGGACACAAGTATTACTTCATTTTTAACGACTATGGAAATTATGTAAATTATATGCTATGACCTTTTTAGTCATTATGGAATGCAACAAGAACCTGTGGGAGTTACAGACTACTCTTCACTACTATTATAATACCATCTTGGAGGATTTATTTTGTTTGAGTCAAAGGCGATTAAACAAGTTCCATTGACTCACTGTGACCTATCACTTTTAAGACAATTGACAGAGGTATTTGCTTTATTATACACCATGTATCATTAAAAGACATTTAAAGGCTTCAGTTGCATGAATTTATTAATACTGCACATGAGGACAAATTGCATTAATTTAAAAAAGAAACACTGTATTTAGATTTTAAATAGAATATATGCACCTGAGGCTTCATGAGAGTTAGGTAATTCAATAATAGTGCCGCACAATGCCCTGCATAACACCTTACATGTTATAGCAAAATGATATGATTCCCTGTTTGGAAGGACAGGGTGCTTTCTGTGTGGAATTTGCATGTTCTCCAAATGTCACTGATTGTTTTCTTCAAAAACTCTTAGTCTTATTAGGCTTATTAGTAAGTCAGGTGGATTGCAAATATTCAATTGCATTAAAGCAGAGTTTGTGACCCTTTTAAACCTTTGACTGTGTTTAAACCTTAATTTATTAAACTATACTATATTTTATACAAATATAAAAATCTTGCAATGTATTATTGAATCATGTGGTGGTGTGCATAAGTAAATATTTTTGCAGTTTATTTAATAAAAAATCTTTAATTATTTCTTCATTCATTAATAAATTAAGCATTGGCACATAAATTATCACTTAAAGGCATTTTACAGGATACATAAATAAGTGTATATCATAAATTAAATATCTAGAAAATCAAATCTAAATATAAAGCACAATGTTTTCTGCACACATACAGTATATTATTTTAAATACCCTGCATACATATATAGGTCGCTGACATTGTGTCATAAATGTTGTGAAACATTTTTGCAAAGAGAATTTTGTAAAACATTTTTATCAGTATATACTATTTAATATACAGTATCAGGCAGAAGTTTGGACACAGCCTTCTTTTAAAAATGTATTTATTTTATTATGACTCCTTCATCATTTATCATCTCCACTTACCATATAGATGGATTTTGTCGTTTTACCATTACAGACTGTAATACATCAGTTTTCTTGTTTTCGTTAGTCCTCTGCTGGTTTTCTGTTCTCTATTGGTCAGGATCATCACAGAACAGGTATTATTTTGGTGGTGTATTGTTTATTGTCATTTCTGCTGTGACAGCGATGCGGTGAGGGGCTTTTAGTTCAGCAGTGCTGCTGTAGTTTCATTTGAACACCCCAGTGACACTGCTGGGATAGGAATAATGCACCAACCAAATAATACCTGCTCTGTGGAGCTACTATTAGGGTCCTGACCATTAAAGAACAGACTGAAGGGAACTAACACAGTATGTACTGTAGAACACAAACAGATGGGCTACAGTCTATAATTGTGAAACCACATAGTCTATCTTAATGGTAAGTAGAACTGATTACATGAACAATAAGTGGAGCAAAAAAAAGTTGTGCCCAAATGTCGACTGGTACTGTATTTACTTCTGGTTGTGAAAACTAAAAGTGTAGATATTTCCAAATCCCAACATACCTTATCCAACTAATCAACTTATTACTGGTCCAATAGTGAGGTATAGGTTTGTTTAAGCAGACAAACCACTTAATGTGTATAGACAGCTTCTCAGGATATAGCAGTTAGCACATAACCTCGTAAGAAAAAGGTCATGAATTCAACTTACAGTTGGAATGAACAAAGGTCCTTTTTGTGGCTGCATGATTTTCACTCCCACATTCTAAAGTTATCTCATAAATTTTAGGTACAGATAAATAAAAAAAAACACCATAATGCTACATGACAATATCATTTCTAACAATTCCTTTTGAAGCTGTAAAGACATTAGGCTCATAAATAAACAATCAAAAAATGAGGCTTCAGAATCAGAATAGAAATATTATAAATTAACATAATTAAATTGATGAACTAAACTAAACAATAGTCATTTTAAAAACAGCTTTTCTTGTTTGTAACTTGTATCCTCAATTTGGGGCATTTTTGCAATCATAACGGTAGGAAAAGTATGCCTTGCACTGCGCAAAACATGTAAAAGGCTTTTTATTATTCATTGATGTGTTTTGAGCATAACATTGTAAAAACCAATCAGCATGGCCCTTGCCGCATGCTTTAAGACCAAGGTGCAGTCTGACTTAGGCGGATTGCTATTTTAATGGCACAGCTGCCTGGACTCAACGTGCTGGTCCATGAGGTATTCCAACACGAATGCAGTGATATTTAATAGTATTCAGTGTCTGTTCAGTGTTCAGTGGCGTTGGACTTGCACCTGTGTTAAATATTCACTGCCAATATAACAATGGACATCTGATTGTTGATGTCTGCCTAGGTTTTTTCAGTCCTGTATTTTCTGTTGCCAAGTTAGCGAGATAGAATTTTGGTGGGGTGTGAGATGGCACTGAGTCGTTATTTATGACATCAGCTCACAAAACATTTAGAGTTTAACTGTATAAAATTTTTATATTGTTTTTACCTTATTTTTACCAGAAGTGGTTCTAAATATAACTTCTGATCACTATTACTCTCGTTCATCTTTCTGCTATAAAGTGTGAATATGATGGTGTATAACTTGGAAAAATTTTATTTGGTACCAATAATACTTTTAAATGCCACTTAATAGGTTTATACAGAAGTTTTTCTTGACATGTTCACTGTTGGAATCTATGAGCACAAGCATTAAATTTTCAAATATTTAAATAGTGAACCCATGCAAACTGAACCTTTGGTCTACCAAATCCATAAACTACAAATTATGTCCAGTTTAAAGCTAAATACTAAATTCTGAATCAGAAATTGCAAAAACATAAATGAAATGCAAGATGTCTTACTATAAGTAAATGTGTTTTTTTCAGTTCAAAAATTCTTTAATTACCATACATTCTGTCTTCACACAATTCAAGCGGCCCCTTGGATGCTCCACCAAAGACCTCAATATCACTGTCAGCCCAGGTCACCACATTACCAGACATGTAGCTGGAGCAGTTGGCCATGGCTCCGATGTCCGCAGGTCGCAGAATCCTGTCCCAGATGTTGAAGTGACTTAGTTCTCCCACAAATGCTTGTGTGGCATCAAAGCGCCCCCCTATGATGTCCTGTTGAGGCCAAAAATCAAACTTTTTAAAACTTTATTTAAATAATATCATCCACTGTCTAAAAGGTTTACTACTGGTTTTAATCCAATATTTTGTAGTGCCCTTATATTAGAAAGTGTGTTAGTAAATTTGCTATTATATTAACTACACAGAGCAATAGTTACTTTAGTTTTGCTTTATTAATGACAGTTAGCTAAGTTAGTTACATATTGTTTTATTTACAGCCACGCACACAATTGTTGTATATAACCAGTGCTGTTTGCCTCAGGCTTACAGATGCTGAATAATTGATATTGTAAATATCATGCATTACAGGGGTCTTTAATTAGGTGATAGCTTTTGTATGTTGTCTTGCCAGATTTGTTCATAAATTTCCATATGCAAGTGAAACTAAACATTTCAAAATTACAGTGCATTGTCTGAATCAGTTTATTTAAGAAACCATATTTTTAAAAATTCAGCAAATTATATTAAGGAATTTAAAGCCCTGTGACTAAGCTTCCTGTGAACATAAATAAATAATTCATGAAGAGCAAGCTATACTTAATGTCATAATGACAGATACAGGATACATTTTTAGTAACAGCTTTTCTTTTTGAAAATCCAAAAACAAAAAGAGTAGGGTTGTTCAAGTTATTTTACCTATCTGTAAAATAATGTACTACAGTTTTCAGGTTTACAATCTTATCATTTCTGAAATAAGCTATGATTTAATTTATTATGTAATGTTATATTTTTAAACACATTTTCAAAAAAAAACAACAATGCTTTGAATATTGTATTGCTGTAAATGGCAGTAGAGCTTTTGTTTTGTACAAAAAACTTTGGCGCCTAGTTCAAGGTCAATCCAGGAGTTGAGAGATTTATGAGGGTGTGAGTTTGCTCACAGTTCTCTCACTGTGTGGCACACAGACGAATTTGCTAGTACTCATTACCAGCCAAATCTAAAGAGTAAATGTACTTTAAAGGCATAGGTTTTTACTCCTCTCCCTCACTGGATAATGGGGCACATTTGCAATTTGCATGCTGAGCGAGAATGGAGTGGAGTGGTGGCAGTCCCAAGAGCTGCTCGGGGCATGAAGCCCACAGCCCTGAATGCCCAGTTGCCATTGTCACTGGTGAGGGTATGAGGGGTGAGAGAGCATTGTGCAATTGTTATAGTTTGTGAAAAAGTTTGAAACGGACCAAAGGACCATAATGGTTTTCTCCATGGGTATTTTGTGGGTATAGTATTCTGATACTATGTTTTCTGGTTTCTTGTCATCTTTGGCATTGCAGATTCCTAACAATCAAAGATCGCACTCTTTGTTACAACCTTTTGGTTTTAGATCAAAATATAGACCTGAAGCTGGCAGGGAAGAAATGTGACAGCGGCTCTGCAAACAAATGCTGATTTGTGAATGAGAGGATGAGCCAGAGAAGCTGGTAAGAAAACAATGAGAATTGGTACCTCTTAAAAATAGCCATTAGTTGCATGAAGTGTAGAGCATGGTCAACTTTTCATGTGTTATCTCCTAAAGGCTAAAAATTTCATTTGTAGCTGGTACATAATTACAATGTAACATGAAGCAGCTACTCCAAGGACATGCAAAAGGTTGCATATAGAAGGAAATAAAAAAATGTTTGTAAGTAATATAAAAGTTATATAATAAACATAGAAAAAGATAATCAGAAATAAAGCAATTTTCTTGTCTGCATTTCCTCTCTTAACTCACGGTGTGATATTAAAAAAGCAAAACAGAGTATTTTATTGCAATGGCCTGCTTGAAACATTAAACCAAATAAAACTCCAGTTTATCACTGAAAATGTTTGCCTCATACCCCATAATACATTCTCGGACATTTTTGCCTCTGAAGTCTGCTCAGATGTCATTTGGGCTTAAATGTGTTTAAAAATACCTCTCCTGTAGTTCTTGCAGCATGTATGCTGCTGTTCTTACCTGTTCCTGTCCCAGAATAAGAACACCGTCAGGTTTGATGGGATGCCATGGGGCCAGATTTTCCCCTGAACCCAGCCTCTGTCCATTCTGATAGGCTTCCCACATTCCATCCCTGGTGGTCCAGGTAATGCAAATGTGGTGCCACCTGCCATCATTTAATGTTAGTGGTAACTGTGCCACCTGTAAAGGGAACAAATAAATAAGAACGATACCATTTTGTCAAAAAATAAATTGCAATTGCACGTATACTTACATTTTTATCATTTGTTATCTTATTAAGTGATCTTATATGCACCAATCTACAACATGTCGGATTTGTTATTTTTGTAAATCTATTTTAAAAAAACATTATTTATTATTCAGCAGGTATTTTATATATATATAATGTGATAATTCAGGTCATGGCTGCAGCTAGAAATGTAAATAGACATAGTTGAAAGAAAAGTGTTATTAAATATTTACAAATAAACTGCCTCATCACTTAGAATTTAGAACCTCATGTAAGTTAATGTAACATACTTAATGTTATGAAATAAAAATAATACAATCTTTAAGGTCTTTTTAGTAATGCTCATTACCATCATCATGATAATATTTAGTTTCACTACTGAAATTACTACTTAGTTATAGAATTTTGGTTACTGGCTAAAGCATGCAGACCTATTATTATTTGATTACAAATGACTGATTTCGTATTGGGGCCACATGGTGGTTTAGTGGTTAGTACTTTCACCTCTCAGTGCTGGGGATTCAGATTCTAATCCCAATCTGTGTTACAATCCCATGTTGTCCTGTGGGTTTCCTCCCACAGTCCAATTAAAAAGGCTTTAAGGTAAACTAAATACTCTAAATTGCCCCATATAGTTTGTGTGAGTAATTGTGTGCCCAGCAATAGATTGGCGCCCTGTCCTGAGGGTATCTGCCCACTGCCCGAAACGTTATCCCCCGAATGGGCATGGGGAACCTCCCCTCAACCCCAGTGTATGAATGAATGAATGAATGAATGAATGATTTTGTATTGGTAATACTGATTTGTAAATACCAGCACATCTTAATATTCTTTACCATCCACTTGGCTTGGCTTCGTCCAGGCTTGTGAAGATGTTTCCTGCAAACTGTCTAAATGTTAATTTATGTATAATTAGTTGCACTACGCCGTTTAAATAAAAATCTGCCAAAGTCAGACCCTGTATGGATTATGACATTTGAATAACAAAACACCCATAAATTATGTCGTCATGATAGCAAAAACACACTAACACCCCAATTCAAGCTCTGTGGTGTGCATTTGATGGTTCACTAAAGTTAAAATATAATAAATAAAGCCCCTTGAGTCACTCCTCGGTGGTTGTAAACAGTATATAAACCTCCAAACCTCCAGTGTACCGAAGAGTGTCGATAAAATGTGAAATAGAGAACACAGCCAGGCTTTCGACATATAGTTCACGAGCACTTATATTTACCTTATCATTGATGAGTAGCTCTATGGGATTGTCACCCCATTCAATCAGCACAATCTCATTTGGCTGGCCAAGTACTCCATAGGAAAACGGGGTCCCAATTCCAGTGCTGGGGCTGGACTTTAGCCACATGCACACAGTAAAGGCATACATTTCTGGAAGGCTCTTTTTTACTCGACCAAACAGGTAATTTGTGCGCAGTGGCAGTGAGAGTTTGAAGTCCTCAGGAGACTTGAGTCCAGCATTTCCTGCTGCCAAAAGGTATGTATTAGTAATGGTTCACCTTTTTTTGTAAAAATGATTTTTTTTTCATGCCATAGACACCACATGACTCATACATTTATATAAATGTAGAACAAATCAGCTTTGGCAGTGGAAAGCTGTCATTACTTAACCATCAGAAACATTATTGGGAAGGGTATTTTCCTCCAAATACTCACGAAATGCCAACACAAATGCCCCACAATATACAGTACAAAATATCTTAAATATGTTTTTCCTGGGCGGCGTGGCTTAGTGGTTAGCATATTTGCCTCTCAGCGCTAAGGATTCCAGGTTTGAATCCCAATCTGGGTGGAGTTTCCATGTTCTTCCCTTGTCCGCCTGGCTTTCCTCCGGGTTCTCCGGTTTCCTCCCACAGTTCAAAAACATGGATCAAGGACAATTGAATTCTCCAAATTACCCCATATAGTGTGTTTGTATGTGTCTGTGTGAATGAGTGTATGCCCAGAGATAGATTGGCGCCCTGTCCTGGATGTATCTGCCCAGCGCCCGCATCGTTCTCCCCTGGATGGACATGGGGAACCCCCCCCCCCCGACCCTATTAGAGGATAAAGCAGAAGATAATGGATGGATGGATGGATGGATGTTTTTCCTTTATCAGCAGTGAATGGATTTTATTGTTTTACCTAAATAATTCAAATATATTTCCATTTGTGAAAAAAAAAATATTGCATGAATTCTTTTTTGAGCCTGTGATTTTACTTAGTTAGCACCTCTGCACAGCCTCTTTGTTATAAACACAAACGATATTTTTGTCTTGTGGCTTTGTATTGCTTTAAACGTGTTTTGTTAGGTATAGTATCTCAAGTCCTATTTTAATGGGTTTGTCTAATAAAGCATTGCATCATATTTATAATACTCTCTGTGAATCTCATCTCATTATATTCTCCTTGGTCATATGCTATGGTCTTGGGGTTTCCTGTGGGCACTCACATACACACATACTATATAGGAGCCGTTTAGATAGGGGCAATTAAGAGTATCCAATTCACTATGAACACATGTTTTGGGAGCGGCAATTTAGAGGGCAATTTAGACCAGCCAATTCACCTTGAATCCATGTTTTTAAACTGTGAAAGAAAGCTCAAGAATCCGGAGGAAAAACCCATGCAGACACGGGGGGAACATGGAGACTCCAACAGATTCGAACCTGGATCCCCAGTACTGAGAGGCGAACATGCCAACCACTAAGCCACTCTACCGCCATCTTGGAGAATTATTTAAAATGTTTTATACACATTTATAAAATACTAAACAAGTGATTGAATTATACAATAATGTACACAGATGAAGGCTGACAGTAAATTTTAGTCTTTTTAAGGCCAGGTTACTTGTTTAAGGCTTATTTCCATATTCCTAAATAATAACATCTGTACCTTTCTCCAGCTCAGCAATTCTGTTCATAAGGGTGTTGAGGGTGTTCTCTGTGCGTTGGCGGTGGGAGGATGTTTCATTGTACAGCTGTGACTTGTCTTCCTCTAGTTCGCTGACTTTCTTCATAAGCTGATTCTCCAGATCATCCAGTCTGTGCTGTAGCATGTCTCGTAGCTCCTTTGGAAATGGAGCTCCAGAGACATTTGCTCGTGTCTGCTGCTGCTGTAACAGAAAAACATTAAATGTGTTGCTAATATAATAATAAATACATTAATAAAGCTTTATTTTCAAATATATTATATAGTTAATATGCAACTCATGCAAATATGAGGTTTCATGTGAAATATACTACTTTATTCATATTTATTAATAGTCAGGCTGTAATACAGCGTGTAAGTAACAAAAGAAAGTTTATCATAGGTTGATTGATCAATTTTTAAAGGTTAGAATAATTGCTCAGAACTACAGTTGTGAACAATAATGAATTAATCTATGAGGGGGAGCATTAATTCCCACACACGTGGTTAAAGATGTACAGGTGTTGTGAGGGTAAGAGATAAAAATAGACAAGAGAAAGCTAATCCTTGTAAATCCTCCCCACCTTTACTTATTTACCAAATTCAAAAAGTGGAGAAGTAGAGAAACAAATAGACTACATTCTGTAACAGTAATCTACTAAGTGTATATATTAATAGAGAGAGAGAGAGAGAGAGAGAGAGAGAGAAAGAGAGAGAGAGATAAATAAAATGGACAATGCAAGTAGAAACAAGGAAGTGCTCATCATTGTTACATTTGTGACTAGAGTCAGGTGTTATTGGCTTTATTTAAAGTAATTTACAAATAAAACATTAAATTATGAATAATAAAACATTATGTAACTGCCTATTTGAGCAGTTTATATTTTAATTGGTTTAAAGTTTGTAAAATTGTATAAAATTGCATTTTATAACTTCTGTTCTTTTAAGAACATTGACAACGTTAACTTCCATGGATATACTTCTAATTACCACGGTTACCACGTTACAAAGGTTCCAAAGTTAGCATTAAAGGTTTATTCAGAAGCTGAAGAGCAGCAAATCTTCACTTTGATATTTATGCAGCCAATGAGGTTTGTGCTCTGTTGGTATATCAATAATGTTTACGTAAAGTTTATTACCTTTTCTAGCATTAAGAATTGATATGTAATACGGTTCCAAATCAAGATGTAAATTCGTGTGGTTAAACCAGCAAAGGGTCATTCTTAAGAATAAGAGTTTACAATATATAAATTGCTCATTGTATATTTGTTTATGTGATTTATGTTACAGTTCTTACGGTTGGGTGTAAGGTTATGTACAAAGTTAACGTGCAACTCAAGAATAAACCTAATCAGAATTGGCAAGAATATTTGTGCTGTTGACTTTAAATCGGAGGGAGCTACACATTACTTATAATTACTTATATACTTGATGCGGTGAGGGGGTTTTAGTGCAGCAGTGATGCTGTTGTTTCATTTAAACACCTTAGTGACATTGATGGGATAGGAATAATGCAGCAACCAAATAATACCTATAAAATGGAAGTGTGTCCATACTTTTGATTGATACTGTATATATTCAAAGGGAACTTTCACAGCTTTAATTTACCTGATTGGCAGCAATATGGAAGATGAATAATTGAATAACTATGGTTTAAAAGAAACTGATGTTCAAAGATACAGAAGTATCTTAAGTTTGAAATTCATCTCAAGTTCAACTTTAAAACCACAAAAGGAGACAAAAGGCAAATTTACCATTAGATCATATCACCTTTTCTTTTAATAAGACTTTTAATAATTTGTAAATTGAAAATACTAATTACTGTAGATTTGGATGAGAAACTTTGGTCTGTTCTCTTGTCTGCTGCTTAGCAGTTTGTATTCACCTTTGTCTGGTTCTACCTTAATGATGTGGCATACATTTTAATAGGACACAGATTTGGGCTGTAGGTAGGCCAGTCAGGCATACACTCTGTATATAAAGCCTTGCTGTTGTAACTCGTGCAGAATGATGTCTGAAATATATCCTACTGAAATAGACATGAAGATAGCCGAGAGCTTATTGGAGTGAACATCTTTCCAAAATACCAGTATAATCTTTTACATCAATGCTGGCGTGTCATATATGTAGATGACCCATACCTTGTGTACTGATGCACCTCCATACCGTCATGCTTGTTTGCATTTTTTGTTATTAACTTCCTAAATATTACTTTTTTACTATGGCACATATAATCTAACATACATTTTTCCTAAAAAAACAATTAAACATGGACTAATGTGACATTTACACGCACATTAGATTTACATTTAGTCATTTAGCAGACACTTTGTTCCAAAGCAACTTACAAATAAGAAAATGAGATCAAATGAGTTCTGACTCAGGGAAATTTAGGAAAATTCAGACTCTAGGAAACTTTTTTTGCATAAAATTTAGATATGGATCCTTAAATTTCAGGTTGCATTTCTTGATGTAGAGCAAACTATTTAACTATGTCTGCAAGCATGATGGTTGCTTAGACATAACAACCTGAGAGTTTGATGATCACATGCATTTCGCAGCTGTTACCATCGCTGTTCCTTATGAACAGACTTCTGCTGATTTCCTGTTCGTTATGAACTGTAGCTTGTCTGTAAGTGTTTTCTCCGGGTTCTCCAGTTACCTCCCACTATCCAAAAGCATGGATTCAAGGTGAATTGGTGGGTCTAAATTGTCCAATCTATATTGTTCCCATATACAGTGTGTTTGTGTGTGTGTGTGTGTGTGTGTGTGTGTGTGTGTGTGTGTGTGTGTGTGTGTGTGTGTGTGTGTGTCTATGTAAGTGATTGTGTTCCCAGCGATGGATTTACGCTTTGTCCTGGGTGTAACGTTCTGTTCTGGATAACCATGGAGAGCCCCCAGTATGGTATTAAGTGAAAGATTAAGAAATAAAATTAGATGTTCATATACCATAATTTAACAACTAACAATACTTTACAGATGGTGACATTATACACTTTAATGCTTCCATATATTCACTTTTGACAGTTTATTTAGTGCTAAAACATCAAATACGTTACAAACCAAAAAAATTCTCATTTACTTTATCAGAATCAACATAATCAGAATACTTTATTAATCCCTGGGGGAAAATTGCAGCAGTTACAGTAAACATTCAAATTTAAAATTTTCTTATACACAAGATGCCTTTTATATTCTCTGTTACGTTTTTATGCAGTAATCCATCTTTTCTTTGTATTTATCTTTTGGCCTGAAGCATCACTAAGAACAAACTTAACACATTATATCAAATTTTCATTGAGGTTTTTTCCAGTAATTAAGTATGTATTTCTAATCGAGTAGTATTAGCAGTTCTAATTGCATTTGACCCTCACATGTCATTAAAATTTAAGCCTGAATTAACTTCACAGACTGAATGGCTAGTTGATTAAAACATTGTATTTGTTCCAGGCTGGCTTAGTTCTACAGCAGTTAGTGCTGCACAGCTTATGAATGTGATTTTATTTCCTGTTTCTGCCTCCGCTGTTCTGGTCTCCCTGCTGTGATTGTTTTTTCTGCCCAAGTCCTTTACCATCTATAGTATATGAAAGTAACTGCAATGGTTTTGTATAAATTCTTGAACATAAATTTCCTATTTACAGAATTAGCAAAAATAATACAAAGGAACGGCCTTTATGTTCTTAAAAAAAAAAGTAATTCTTTTTTTTGTGTAATTCTAAAACACAAAATTATACAATTATATAAAGTGTCAATATAGCTGTTGATTTTAAAAAGAGTTAATGCATTTCATTTCAGCAAATCCACATTTGGTTGGTAGATGTTTACTGAAAAAAAAACAACTAATGTATAATAATCTTTACAATTCTCAAACAAAACAGGTATTTCAATGAAACACCTTTATACCTTAATTTGGTTCTGATATTAAACAATTAAGAAAATGGTGAGCTAGTCACTGGTTTACTTTGAAAAGTATTTTTAGCTTTTTCTATTGTGTATTATTGTAATATATTTGTACTACTTTTATTCCTAATTTTAATCATTTTTTTTACTTATTGCGGTGCTAGTCGTCAGTTGTTGGTAATTGTATTGTATAACTGCCTGTGACAGTTAAACTTTGATTTGATAATAATGGCAGTTTTTTAAAAAAAAATTATTCTCGATATTAGGTAGAGATGAAACTTCATTAAATGATTTAATCCTGTTTGTGTTTTGTGTTAGTTTGCAGTTGGGCTTACCTCGAGGTTTTGGAGACGGTCCTTCAGGCTCTGCGTGGTCTTTCGCAGTGCGTGCAGCGTCTCTGCGGGATCCCTCGGCACGTCGTCCATGGTGTCGGTGCCGCTCATCCACGATGCTGCGGACTGATCGGAGACGGACTCGCACTGGGACAGTTTGGAGGTCAGTTCTGTGATGGCCCCCATCTGGTAGAGGATCGTCTCCTGTTGCTGTTGGACAGTTTCCCGCAGCTGCACCATCATGTTCCTCAGCTCTTCATCCTGCAGCTGCTGGACGAACTGTGCCTGCACGGGGCAGCTGGCGTCGCTGGTGATGGGGACAGCAGTGCAGAGGAAGCGCCGGGTCGCGGCGTCCTGACTCCCAACTGAATGAACGCGGGCGATGATGAGCAGAAGCACCACATACATCACTGAAGCTTTATTCCCACCAATCAGTGACAGAAAAAAACATAACTTAGATATAAAAACGATACTTTAAACAGTTTCGTCAAGGAGAAGCAGCGGATTTCTGCGGAGAATGAAAGGTAAGGTCTATCTGAACTTTACCTGTGCTCATTCTGCAAGAGCTGGGGATGCTGCCTTCCTATTGGCTACTCGTGATTACGTCACAATCCTCCCAAATAGCATAAAGCAGATCCCTAAGGTCTCTCCTGCAGACTGACGTTATTCACAAACTACAATATAATCTGATGCTGTTATTCAGAATAGAATACAGTACAGTCAAAAGACTCACCCCCTTTTTGCTCCATTGTCTGTTTTTCTCCACTTTCCATATAGATGGACTCTGTAGTTTTACAATTACAGTCTGAACTACATCTGTTTTTGTTAGTTAATTGTTGGTGCTCTGTTCTCTATTGGACAGGATCATCACAGAACAAGTATACTTTGGGTGGTATAATATTGGTAATTTAGGTACGGTTTTAGTTCAGCAGTGCTGCTGTATTCATTTAAACACCTCACTGCTGGGATAGGATTAATGCACCAACCAAACAATACCTGCTCTGTGGGGTCCTGACTAATTAAGAGCAGAATTCACGTTAAGTGGAACTCATAAAATAGAGAATAAGTATAGCAATAGGGGGTTGTGTGCAAATTTTTGATTGATACTGACAAAGCTCAGATTCCCATGTTAAATTAAGTGTGTTTAAAATTAAGTTAACCTGATGTCAATTAAACTAAACGACACATTTTAGTTCTTCTGCATTAACATATTATACAATCTAAATTTTGGTTTAATCTGTCAAAGAATACAGTTCCATTTCCGTACGTTATGATAAAAAAAAACTTTTTTTCTGACAAGCTTTCTAAATACTTTGTGACACAAAAGTGGTGTTTCATAATAGTTTTGTTGGTTGGCTCTTTTTTACAATCTTCCTTGCTGCATATCCAATATCCCAAACACAAAACCCTAAACCCAGTATATTCTAGTGTATATACAGTGGGTTGCAAAAGTATTCATACCCCTTGAACTTTGCCATATTTTGTCACATTACAACCACAAACATAAATATATTTCACTGGAATTTAATGTGAAAGACCAACACAAAGTGGTATACAATTGTGAAGTGGAATGAAAGTTATACATGAATCAACAATTTTTTTACAAATAAAAAACTGAAAAGTGCGATGTGCAAAATTATTCAGCCCCCCTGAGTCAATACTTTG
>JAFMOD010000271.1:2789788-2811544 GCA_019802435.1 Corydoras maculifer
GGAACCCATGTAGCTCCTTCGGGCTGGGCCCGGCCGGGCACCATGGGAAAGTGCCCGACCACCAGACGCTCGCTGACGAACCCCATCCCCGGGCCTGGCTCCAGGGTGGGGCCCCGATAACCCTATATCGGGCAGGGTACACAAGTTCTTGTTGTCTTTTTTCATAGGGGTTTTTTTTCGGACCACTCTTTGTCTGGCCTGTCACCTAGGACCAATTTGCTTCGGGAGACCCTGCCAGGGGCTTTTTGCCCCAGACAACATAGCTCCTAGGATCATTCAGGCACGCAAACTCCTCCACCACGGTAAGGTGGTGATCCAAGGAGGAGTCAAAAGGAAATATGATAAATAATACACAATGCCACAGAATACAGATTACCTAAACCAAGTGTATAACATAAGCAAGATGCAAGTTTCATTTTACATAGGAATTTTAAATATAGACTTTACATTTAATTACACCTTTAATCAATATGGCATAATTTAACAATTTATGCCATTTAAATTGAAATTAGTTTTTATAAATGTGCCTCTTAAAAAATTTACATTTATAAAATAAACACGGGCGGCACGGTGGCTTAGTGGTTACCACGTTCTCCTCTCAGCACTAGGGATTCCCGGTTCGAATCCCCATCTGGGTGGAGTTTCCATGTTCTCCCTGTGTCCGCGTGGGTTTCCACCGGGTTCTCCGGTTTCCTCCCACAGTCCAAAAACATGGATCAATTGCCCCATATAGACTGTGTATGTGTGCGTGTCTGAGTGTGTGCCCAGCGATAGATTGGCGCCCTGTCCTGGGTGTACTTGCCCAGCGCCTGAAACCTTCTTCCCTGGATGCGCATGGGGAACCTCCCCGTGACCCTAATATAGGATAAAGCGGAAGACAATGAATGAATGAATAAAACAAACACATTTATCTATATGGCCTCTGATTCTCTACTTAATTGGAGTTATTATATATACAATATCATTACGTCATACAAATTACAAATGATAATTTCAAATTAGATAAACAAGATCGATTTTTACATTCTACACTTAATACTGGTTCCCTTTTTATAATCAAAATGTATCAAAGTAACCTGTTTAAATGTTCAGTTAACTGAGGACAGAATATCATCTCCTTTTTTATGTTGCCAAAGCTCAAAGCTGAAGCCATTGAAATGATAATGCAACCTTTACACCATCTGGATCACGTATTGTGCTTCAACGTGCTTATTTTGATTGTGCTTAGTCTGAGGGTAAAGCTTGAATGTGAGTTGCCTGCCATTATTAGTTTGAAATATAAGCCATTTTTAGAAATGTATCTGTCTCTTGTTATTTTTGATAATAAAAATCATTAAAAAAAACTTAATAATAGCAAAAAATATTAACAAGCTTTTAAAATTAAAATATAAATCAATTCACAATTGAGTGTGTGCCCAGTGATAGATTGGCGACCTGTCCTGGGTGTATCTGCCCAGCGCCCGAAACGTTCTCCCCTGGATGGGCATGGAGAACCCCCCCACAACCCTAGTGTGTTATAGCGCTATTGTGTTCAGCAGAAGCCCATATTTTAAGGTGATGTGGAAGTTGTTTTCAAGAAAAAAAAATATATTGGAAGAGACCAATTATGGGTTAATTAACAATTTAGGAAAGGAAACATGATTACAAGCACAGGCAAGGCTAAGCAAAAAAGGGGCTAGTAAATAATAAAAACAAAAAAAGGTGCACAGAACAAAACATAAGTCAAGCAGAGTACAGCTGTACTGTAGTACTTTGTAATAAAGTCCTCCCAAAAGATGTAACTTAAATTAAGAAAAATAATGAAATAGCATGGTTCTGATTTCTGAGGAGGTTTGTCCACCAATGGAGCAGCACAATGAGGTCATGGACAAAGGATAAGTGGGTTAGCATAGAAATGTGGATGCTTTGTACTAAAGCCAAACAATACTGATTTTGCATTCAGAAGCATAAGACAACAGACAAAACATGAAAGGGGTGACATCCGCAGTGAAACAGGAACGAGGAGCAACTTCTCACTGGACTTATCTACAAAACCATTTTGCAAAACAAAACAATCATATTTGGATTAACCAAAGCAGTTTTAGATTGGCATACATCTTACTAAATTAGAACTGACAAAAACTCTGATATAAAGTACAGTTAAAACACACACCTTCTTTTTGTTTCCATTGTACATTTTCTAAATTTATCTTATCGATGGACTTTGGAGTTTTACAATTACAGACTGTTATACATCTGTTTTATGCACCAACCAAATAATACCTGCTCTGTGGTGTTACTATTGGGGTCCTGAGCATTAGAGAACAAAGTAACACAGTATGTACTGTAGTCATTATCCTCCGCTTAATCCTCTACTGAGGTTGTTGGGGGGGGGGGTCCCCAATGCACATACAGGGGAGAACATTTCAAGCGCTGGGCAGATACACCCAGGACAGGGCGCCACAGACACACACAAACACACTCTGAATGGGGAAATTTAGAACATTTAATTGACTTTGAATCTATGTTTTTTTTGGACAGTGGGAGGACACAAGGAGAACATGGAAACTCCACCCAGATTGGGATTTGAACCTGGGATCGCCAGCACAGACAGACAAACATGCCTTGATATTTTGGTGTTCAAAAATGTCTTGAAGGGAGACATAAACAGAGCATCCTCAGGGAGGCATGTCTGAAAGTGAGGTTTGCCCTTCACTGTCTCTGTTTTTTTTTAAGGGTGGGAAATTCACCTGACTGGCATATCAGCAGGGTTGTGCGAGTTAACCTCAAACCACAATACACAGACAAGTGAACAACGTGCAAACTCCACAAGTAAAAGGCTTCAGTGAATCTGTCCCAGGACCTCTCAGAGCTGCGGCTCTCTCACTGCGCCACCATTTACCCTTACACATTTTATTATATTATCATCTTTAACGACTGAGATCAAATCCATTATCGGCAATTTTAGTGTAACATATTTTGCATTTCTATGAGCAGGTGTTATTTAGCTGGAACAGTGTGATAGATGCAAACAGTTTGTTATTTAACGGCGGTGGAAAAAGACCTTCGTTTTTGATGGCCTTCTGACTACCGCTGACAGGGGTGTATCCTTACGCTTAGAACTACATCGTTGTTTTCAAAAGACAATCCTGAAATTTACAAATTATCTCATTCCACCTAATATGCATTCGCTTCGAATACCACGCGCGCTTAATTGTTTTGTGATTTTGAAATCTGAAACGTCGCTGTTTATAACTGTGTCGTTAAACGCGGCGTTGTGCGCTATTTGTCCGCCGTTTTGATTCGCCGTGAGCGGAAGTGGAACGGTACTCTTTCCGTTTGCTGGTGAGTCTATGGACGCTCCTCTTTTTGTGTCATTTCTGGAATTAAAACTGTGATCGCCGGCTGGCAGCCCGCCGTTTGATCGATGGAATCGCCGGCCAATGTTTGTTTCCGCTCGTTAAAAGTTGAAGTGCACTTGTTTAAAGTTCGGAGCTGACGGATAGTAGAGGGTTGCTACGTTAGCGTGGTTAGCCTGAGTGTGAGTGAGCAGTGCGTGTGTGCTGCAGCCGCAGCTCTCTGATCGGAGCTTTAAACGGCTCCCGCGGCCTTTTCGCGACATCGCCGTGGCTTCGTGGTGTGATTGTATTTCTGAGCAGTGTGAGGGAGCTGGAGCTGGGGTTTAAGTGAGGTTTTAATCCTGCAGGAGCGCAACGCTAATTAGCTTTAGCAATGTGCAGGACTGCGCGCCTTCTTCCTCCGAAAACTGCATCCGAAGTGCTCTGCTGTTCACCCGGGGATGTGTGCACACACTAGTTTTATTAAGTTGATCCTTGAAACTGAAAGTTTGCTGAGAGAATTTTATAAGACTGGGCTTTTATTATCGGGGGGAACTTGCAGTGTGCTGCAGTGCAGAGAGAAGGAGCAGAGCAGTGTGTGCGACACCGCCTTCCTCATGTTTACAGTGCATCAGTTAACAATCACTGTACAGAAAGCACTGCTCAAGCTACGAGAATCAGTAGGTCTTATTTTTGACCCGATCTACACGGCGTCATTAGTCTCCCTGTTAAAAATGCAATGCTGACCCCAGTGAGTTCCTCGAATCTGTTCGCTTTGAGATTCGTGTTTAGCGATCGAGGCTGATCAGAGACACCGTGTGTGTGAAATGTCATTGCAGAACGGTATGAGTTTGATCTGATCACCCGCGGAGCCGCAGGCACCGGTCCGCCTCTCCTCCATCCGTCATGGCGTTCGTGGCAACGCCCAGCGCCACTGTGGTGGATCAGACCACGCTGATGAAGAAGTACCTGCAGTTTGTTGCCGCGCTCACCGACAACAACACCCGTAAGTACCGCAGACCAACATCCACCTAACAACTCCGTTCTGATCTCATTGCACATGATTGCTTTTCTGAAGTGTGCACTATAAACAAGCAACCTTCTGAAAACCTCAGCTAATCTTAAGCTAGTGTTTCTGCCTCCTGGACCTGGAGGCTGCTGTCCTGTAGTTTGTGTTTCACTGTTTTGTAGGCAGGTAACTCAACAGCCCTTTAACAGCCCTGTGTTGTCTGTAGGTGTACAGGGGCTTTGGACTCCCAGTGAGTGTCAGGAAACACTAAATAGATCTCTAGATTAATCACTGACTCACTTATATTTATAGCAATGACTGACAACCTCTTTCCAAGCCAAATGCATGATTGGAGGATTGACCTTTAATTGAATGTGGAATAATTTAACCCTCATCTAACATTTGAAGCACATCTAGTTCACAATCTAATGGAATAATACAGTATCAGTCAAAAAATTCTGCTCCTTTTATTTTCTGTTATCAGTTCGATTTACTTTTAAGATGGACATTGTTGTTGTACAATTCCAGACTGTAGTCCATTTGTTTGTGGACAAAGTACATATGTGTTTGCCCCTTTATTCTGTTCTAATGGTCAGGAAAACAATAATAGACCAATAGAGAACCAGCAGAGGACCAACATGTTTTGTGGGGTTTCTTGTTAGGATATATTTCACACAACATATTTTTCATACAACATATTGCAAATAAAAGTACTAAAATGACTTTTCCCCCCCAACATTTCATCATTGAAAATCCCTGTTAAAAGAAAACTTTTAAGCTTAAGCGTTATGTTGCATAAAAACAAGATAACTGGGTGTTTATTGGGTAGCGTTGGTCAGTTCTGTGTTTGTTTGGTTTAATTAAACACAAGATGGAATAAGTAAGAAATTTATAACTATAACTTCAGAAACACAAACATTTACATATGATTTCTTATGTGTCTATCTGTGCATGATATAAAAAGCAGTTCCTACAACTACTTACTTTAATCTCTCCACAACAATAATAAGGAATATGTCTGCCAGAATGTTAGCCTTCCTTAAAGCTTTTATTTTTGAGAAGAACAAGTTGCTAGTCTCCTTTTCATCTGCCTTGCATGTTTTTGGATTGTGAGAGGAAGCTGGAGCTCGCTCTATAATGAAACATAAGACTGTTTTACTTCATTTACTAAATGAGTAGCTTCAATTTAGGTTTTTTGTTTAGATATTATGATTGTAATGTATGCCAATACATGTTCTTATTTGCTCTAAAAGTTTTTGGGAGAACTTGGAGTCAGTGCTGCCAGATTGGGCACAGAATCTGAATGGTGCCTGGAATCGCGTGTTTTTAAGTCTTGGCACTTTGCGCTTGCCAGTTACTAATATATAAAACAAGTGATCATGTTTAAATTGTCGATTTTGTATCAGTAATTCAGTTTTTTTTCTATTGCTCTTGTTGCCTTAATGCAAAAGTCCATGGTTTGAGATTTGGTATCAATCTCGAAGCTTATTCAGCTTCATGTTGAAAATAAATAGAATTAATTCAACTTCAGAACCCTTTAATGTCAGTTTTTGTATAGTATTTCATAATACAGATTGTCACAGGGCAGTTTTGCAAATATACAGGATCAACTATAAGCAAGATTAAAAACAAAATATTTTAAATCACAAACTTATCAAATAAAACATAAAATAAAATATCTGATATTTTATTACATATTGTATCATGTGTAAAAAGGCACATGCTAAAGTGGTAAAAACTTTTTAAAGAAATAAGTAAAGTGTAAATTAAAGCTAACTTACTGGATTATACTTGGTGAGGTCATGAAGACATTTAGGGACCAGACCTTGTTTTAGGTGTTTGTGATGTGTTTAATTAACAAATTAAAATATTGTATTTAACGAAATACACGACTAGTTGCTGATGTAGATTTATTAAAACTGAGGCAGTGATAAACATCTTTTTAAAATAAAATTCCAGCCATTTATATTCAGAACATCTAGGTGAACATCAGTATTTTATCCTTATTGTATCATTACAGAATGATAGATTGATTTCCTGTCTAATTTAGTAGAAGGTATATTCTAATCTTATGTTATTTAGATGATGTGCTTTTACCCACATAATAGGGTGTGTTTAGTTGGTAAAAGTAAAATGGTTTATGATGGTTTCTGGTCATGGTGTCTTAAATTTTTGGTTGATCTTTGTTCATTGTATAATTTTTCTTCCTGCTACAGAGGATGAGACTAAGTTGAAAATGATGCAGGAGGTCAGCGAGAACTTTGAGGTAATTTTAAAAAAATTGTCTTACTGGTTTGAAAAAGTTGAGTTTCTTTTTGACACTTGTTCGATCTTGTGGATGTAATTTTTTTCTTTTCCAGAACGTAACATCATCTCCACAGTATTCAACATTTCTGGAGCACATTATCCCTCGCTTTCTCACCTTTCTTCAGGATGGAGAGGTGCAGTTTCTTCAGGAGAAGCCCACTCAGGTGCTTTGCTCGAGAGTTCTCAAATTTTATTTTTCTTCCTGTAGATCGATGAGTTTAAATTCTTATATTCAGTTGGGAGTGGTAGCTCTGTGGTCAGGGTGTTGGTCTATCAATCTAATGGTTGGTGGTTCAAATCCCAGGTCCACTGCAGTTACCAATGTGGGTCCTTGAGCAAGACCCTCAACTCTCATTGCTCTAGGGTTGTTGTGATTTAACCCTGTGCTCACCTTGTAAGTCGCTTTGGATAAAAGCGTCTGCTAAATGACCAAACATAATGCAATTTTGTTGTAGTTGATAGAGTAAAGTCTGGTTTTGATTTGTAATCTTGTTTTGCAGCAATTAAGAAAGCTTGTTCTTGAAATCATCCATCGCATTCCTACCAATGAGCACTTACGGCCTCACGTAAAGAACATCCTGTCTGTGATGTTCCGCTTCCTTGAGGTCAGTTTGATTTGATAGTTTGTACACACTAAAATATTTCCTTCTGAAACTCTTTAAAGATAAAGTATGTGATTATTGATAAACAACTATCTAAACAAAGTTGAATATATCTGATCATTATGATCGTTACTAGTTTACTATCTTTAGGTATGTTACTTGCTTTGCTTATGTAATATTAGTTCATACACACATACACATGACGTAAAATAGGTGCATTAGTGAACCATGTCTGTCACACCTGTGTGTATTTAAGGTATTGTTGGACCATAGTTAGGTCGGTTAATAACTTTAGCATCCTGTTTATTTAATGTATCTGAATTTAATGATTAGAAGTGTTTTTCTTGCTTAACTCCTCAGACTATCACAGATAAGTTCTTTGCACCAGAACACTTAATTTATTGGCTGCTGTCAGGACATTAAGAGTTTAAAAGCCTATAACAAACATGCCATGGTGCAAATAACCCCACTGTAATGTGGTGAGCGGCACGGTGGCTTAGTGGTTAGCACGTTCGCCTCTCAGCACTAGGGATTCCTGGTTTGAATCCCCATCTGGGTGGAGTTTCCATGTTCTCCCCGTGTCTGCGCGGGTTTCCACCGGGTTCTCTGGTTTCCTCCCACAGTCCAAAAACGTGGATTAAGTCAATTGAATTCTCCAAATTCCCCCATAAAGAGTGTGTATGCGTGCATGTCTGTGTGAGTGACTGTGTGCCCAGCGCCCGAAACGTTCTCCCCTGGATGGGCATGGGGAACCCCACCACGACCCTAATAGAGGATAAAGCGGAAGACAATGAATGAATAATAAATGTAATGTGGTGATGGTTCTTTGCTGTTTTAATAATCATGCAGTTTGACAATCACATTACGTTAACTGTTTTGTTAATATGATTGAGTACTCCACATTCATTATATGATTACTTATTCCTAATTTATTTCTGACATTTATTATTTAAATAAACTTTGAACTAAACTGAAATTGACCATGTCCACAATTTTAATGCATTTAAGAAAAAACATTGTATACACATAAATATAATTATATACTGTGTATGTATATATATATATATATATATATATATATATATATATATATATCCCCCCCCCCCCCCCCCCCCC
Source organism: Corydoras maculifer (assembly GCA_019802435.1). Classification (NCBI taxonomy): domain Eukaryota; kingdom Metazoa; phylum Chordata; class Actinopteri; order Siluriformes; family Callichthyidae; genus Corydoras; species Corydoras maculifer. The sequence goes on from JAFMOD010000271.1 coordinate 2,798,140, forward strand.
CCCCCCCCCCCCCCCCCCCCCCCCCCCCCCCCCCCCCCCCCCCCCCCCCCCCCCCCCCCCCCCCCCCCCCCCCCCCCCCTTTCTTGCTCCACTTATTGTTTATCAGTTCCACTTACCAGCAAAAAGTTTAATCAAATAACTTCTGCTTCTTTTAATGAACAGATCCATCATTTTCTGGATTTTGTCAAACAAATCTACAAAGATCTATCTAAAGTTGTGGTGAGTTGTAATAATCTTAATTCATTTAAGGAATTTGTTATGTGGTTGAACTGTTCCAGGTTAATTTAATCTTTTTTTTCTCTTAGACAAGGTACTTTGAGAATCCTCAGGTGATTGCAGAGAACACATTACCTTCTCCGGAGATGGTGGGCATGATCACCTCTGTGTTGGTGAAGACCGCGCCTGAGCGGGAGGACAGTGAGACCCGCACGGTCAGTCCTCTGAGTCCTGCTTATTACTTCTTCTTTTTGTTAGTAGTAGAGACACAATGATGATGGCGATATGCTTTAGTCCATAAAATGGTACGTGTGTGTGTGTGTGTGTGTGTGTGTGTGAGAGAGAGAGAGAGAGATAAGTACCATAAATATACTGGACTCTGTAAGTTAAACTGATAAGATCTGAGTGTCTCAATTTTGCTCTGTGAAATATCTGTATGTTTCAGTGACTGTACATTTCACTGTAATAATGCGTCTCAAATATATCCATGGTATAAAAAAGTAATGTGTTTTATTTATTTTTATACAAAAAGTTTGGATAACACTTTAGCTTGAAATATTTACCTTGGAGTATTTTTCCCGATGGACAATCTGATATTGAGTCTAGATTTATAGAATAGAGGTATTTTGCAGTGATCTTCTCATAGTAGTAATGGGAGTTACAATTACAAATTACATTTTGGGTAAAGATTAAACTTTGCTTTTTATTATTGTATATATTTATTGAAAATTAACTGATTGAAGCAGTTTAATGACAAATAGATTAAATAAAGTCAAGTAAAAATTAGTGAAGCCTGTTTTTGTCAGCTTTTCTTCGTGGCAGGAGGCCCGAGAACATTTTTGTCTTCCAAAGGGGTGGCATGACAAAATGTTTGAGAACCTCTGGTTTAACTGAACTGTCATTGCTTTAACTCTGGTTTCATGTCAAATGTTATATTATTGGACTTAATGGGCATGCTATTGCTTTTAATGTCAAAGGTGTAAATTCTAGTAGTAAACATGAATTTTAGAAAAAGCTAAAGCCAGTAAAAAATACTTTCTGGTTAGAAATCTGCAAAAAAGATCAGTCATTTTAAAAAAGTGTTTCCACGTTAGTGCTCTTTTGTTAAGCACAATTCCATTTTATAACTATTAAAAATATTTAAAGCAATTAAATCTTTAATTAAAAAGTAGGACCTCTTGTTAAATAAATATGTTTAAATAATCAAAACCTTAACCACCAGCTTGTACAAGATTACCGTTTTTTATTATTATTGTCTTATTGATATTGGCTTCTCCACTTGTGCAAGTTTCGGAACTGTCCACTAGAGGGCGTCAGAATGCCATGCTTTCAAATAATACAGTTTAACAAGAGGTTACGTTTTTTAGATTTTCAACTCAAAAACTCCATCCTGTACAACCGTCTGTTCCTTCAAAGAGACAAAGTGATTGGACTGTACAGCAGGGAAAAAAAGCACTTCAATTAATTACTACTTCTGTCCTATTTTATTAGTGACAGCTGGTACACCTTAGAGCATACTTTGTTGTTCCTGACTGATGGCTTCCCTCAGGATGTGTCTCATCTGTCTTCTCTCTATTCTCCAGCATACAATCATTCCTCGTGGCTCGCTGTCCCTCAAGGTCTTGGCTGAGCTGCCCATCATTGTGGTGCTCATGTATCAGGTGAGGTGACGGCCCAAATTGCTGCATGCGCTGAATTAAACCTTGTGAAAGAAAAGAAAAATGTCTGCGTTCCCATTTCCAATGTCATCATTCAATGTTGAGAAGAATAAACCTGATGGATTCTTTTTTTCTGTTCATTATAATCAGTACATGTCACCATTCTAATAGCTTGCATCTGTTCTTCTAGCTGTACAAGCTGAACATTCATAATGTGGTGTCGGAGTTTGTTCCTCTGATCATGAACACCATCATGCTGCAAGTGTCTCCTCAGGCTCGGTGAGAGATTTCTCCACTTCATTTTTATTTCACGAAAGATTGTTGTTTTATTTGGGCTCTTTACACCACATAAGTGGTGTAAAGAGCTGACTAAAGGTTTATTAAATAAAACAGCTTCACCCCACTGGGTTATGTACATGTTTTTGTAAGTGTGTTTGTAAATATTTGTAATATAGTTTATATTTATAAGTAAATCTACACAACTCTCTTTCTCTCCACAATCATTTCTAAATTTGGCACAAGGCTTATTTTCTCCAACCAAAAACATGTCTGTACAGTGTTAATGAGACTTAATTAGACCCGTACGGACAGTGGATACATTCTGAGCAGAGCTAAATCTTCAGGAGTGCTGGATTGTACCGGGTTTTGAAAACATTTATTTATTTTTACCTAATCAGCATAAATGAAAATCCATGTTTACATTCTCTTTATTGACAGATTACTGAATGTTGCTGTATATTTTCCTACAGTTCACTTGCACATTTAAATGGCATTTTTTACACTTTGAATGTGGCATTTTCTTGGCTGTTTGTTAAAACAGCACGTGCAGAGTAACTTGCATATACCCAAATGAATTATTCTACTGAATCTGCATTTCACATATTGATGTACATGCATCTCATTACAGGCAACACAAACTGTATAACAAAGAACTGTATGCAGATTTCATTGCTGCACAAATCAAGACTCTTTCCTTCCTGGCCTACATCATCCGCATTTACCAGGTATTTTTATAGACCAGTGTTTGAGTGTTAATGGAGATTGTTTAGTCATTGTGTGATTTAACTTCTTCTTCTTAGTGTTTTCTTAAACGTGGTATCTTAGTAATGTGTATGAGTGTTTGTGTTAGGACCTGGTTGGGAAGTTTTCCCAGCAAATGGTGAAGGGCATGCTGCAGCTATTGTCCAACTGTCCTCCTGAGACAGCTCACCTGCGCAAAGAGCTATTAATTGCCGCCAAACACATTCTCACCACAGACCTGCGCAGCCGTAAGTCCACATACCAATATTTTCTGCTTTTAAATCTGACGATTTCCTCCTAATGCAAATAGAAAGTATTCTCATAGCATGATGCTGCCACCACCATGCTTTACTGTGGACTTGTTTTTTAAAGAGTGATTATCAGAGTTTAGTTTCATACATCTCATACAGGTTTTATCTAATAATTATTGCTTTGTACCTGATACATTTAGTATGTTTTATCTATAATTTTGTCCCACAGTTAGTCTTCATAAAGTGTAGACTATTAAATTCAGGTATTTAAGTGATGGGGATCTATTTTGCAAACTGTGTCTATACACAGAGGTATTAATCTCCATATTTAACCCATCCGTACACGTTTGCACAGTGAGCTTCCCAGATCGGTGGGCAGCCCTGTACACGGTGCCTGGGGAGTAATTGGGGTTGGGTGTCTTGCCCATCGGCACTTCAGACATGGTACTTGGTGGGATAGGGAATCGAATCGAAGGGGTGCGGTAGCTCAGTGGGTAGGGTGTTGGGCTGTCAATCTGAAGGTTGGGGGTTCAAATCCCAGGTACACTGAAGTTACTAATGTGGTCCTTGAGCAAGACCCCTTAACCCTGATTGCTCCAGGGATGTTGTGATGAACCCTGTGCTCACCTTGTAAGTCGCTTTGGGTAAAAGCGTCCAATAAATGACCAAATTACCTTCAGTTCGCAAGGCTGGTTCCTTAACTACAGCCTGTGACTGCCTCATTTTTCTGTTTAACCAGTGAATTTTTTACACATAAGGATGGAATACTCAAACACACATGGATATCCAAGAATGCACCAAAGTAAATGCACAGATCGAGTAACATACTGTAGCTGCAAAATACAAGATTAACACACAAACACATTTTACATGGAGAAGAACCCACATCATTCACAGACTGCCACACATTGATGACCATAAAATCCTGACAGGGTGCCCAAAATACAACCGAGAAAGAAAGACACAAATCGCTTCCACACACTATTCATTCATTCATTATCTCCCGCTTTATCCTCTATTAGGGTCGTGGTGGGGTTCCCCATGCCCATCCAGGGGAGAACATTTCGGGCACTGGCCAGGACAAGGCACCAATCCATCGCTGGGCACACACTCACTCACACAGACACACTCTATATGGGGCAATTTGGAGAACTCAATTGACTTGATCCATGTTTTTGGACTGTGGGAGGAAACCGGAGAACCCGGAGGAAACCCACACAGACACGGGGAGAACATGGAAACTCCACCCAGATGGGGATTCAAACCGGGAATCCCTAGTGCTGAGAGGCGAACGTGCTAACCACTAAGCCACCGTGCCGCTTCTTCCACACATTATATCAAAAGAATTCTTTACTCAAGTTAAAACAGAAATTGTTTGACAAAAAATCCTCTGTAATATAAACCTGAAGATGTATATAAAATGTATATATGCCTTCATGTTTATATTGCCATCTCCTGTCGTGAAGGTCATAGAAATAAATAAGCCATGGCGTTATAAAAATAAGCATATTTTCACATATACTCAGGGGAATGTCTGTGTCTTTATTCTGGCTCTGGTTTCCCACTTTTTTATGATTTAATATCTCTACATTTCATTTGATTGTGAGAATGCAAAATATAACACAATGCACTCATACTGACAGACATACCTCTGCTTGTTTTCGCAACTAATAACAATCAGAATGTTGGAAATGTTGGACAACATGGAACATATCTTTACCGATATAGATCTGTGCATGTTAAGCTTTTCTAATTATAAATGAAAAATTTTAAATAAACTTATTAGTCACTCTGTTCTGGCCCAGACACAGCAGCTCATTCGGATCACGTTAGCCTATTACCATCAATGGAGCACTGCTTTCTAATTTGTACAAAGATTGAACAGAGTTTGTGCAAGTTTAATTTTAAAGTGCTGCTAAATATTCATAATTTCTTGGGCGTAATTATTCTTTGAGTTCTGCATGATGATGCCTTTTGTAAACATCAGAGAACTGCGAATCACAAACATGAACTGATGAGCTGCTGCATGATGTCATGGCAGGAGGAAGTAAAAAGTATGACTGTGGTACTAAAACAGGATTTATCGCTCTGTTTTTACACTTTGTTTTTATTATTCCCTTCTTAAAAAAACATATTCATTGATGCTGTTCATTTTTTGGTTACAAATAATGACAAATACAATTGTATTTCTCATGGTTATTGGTTTCACCAAAACTGTACAAAAGGTGAAGAGAATACTTTGGGGTAGAGATGTCAAGTCTTGGGGTAAAGCAGTCACAGTTGTAAGGTCTGAACTGTAGATGTACAAGTTTATGATCTATATAGATCTTTGCAAAATGTTGGCCACCCCCACCCCAATAAATGTCATGTTCTATTAAAGAGAAAAAAATCAATAGGCTATATCAACTGGCTTGCTATCCTCTTTAGAAAATGTTTAAATATGTCGTTTCTCTGAGAAAGTAGGTAGCAGCAGCAGTGGAAAAAGTTAATTTTGAGCCCTGTGAACTCAGGGAGTCGCACAGTTCTGTACTCCTGCAGTGCTTTCTGTAGGTTTTAGTTTACAATCAATAACAGTTGAGCAGGCAATGTGATACACTCTGCTAAATCATTAGTCTTGTGAAGAATTAATGAATCAATGTGAAGCCCTAACTACAGAGACACAGCATCGATGCCTCATGGTTCAGAGGCTGTTTGCCCTTTTTGTAGTGCTGATCAGACTATTTATCTGATCAGGCTATTTATCTTGCAGAATTCATTCCATGCATGGACAAGCTTTTCGATGAGTCGATACTCATCGGCTCAGGCTACACGGCGAGAGAGACTCTGCGGTAAGTGCACGCTTTGATGAGCCCTTTTCTTGCATGTTCATGGCCAGTGTGAACTGATGAGAGAACAGTTCAGAATTTGTGTTGTCTAGTTTGATATACTGTGGCAATTTTTAACAATTTATCTGGAAATATGGTTGAAAATCAGTCTGTCCTATGTGTTTCAAAAGCAAATGTTTTGGATGATTTTTAGTCTTACTGCTGTAAAGAACAGAATCGCAAAAATTTATAAGACATATGAGTTCTATTCAGCGATGTGCCGGATTACAAAGTGCTTTAGAACTACTGCCGTCTGTGTGTTGGGTCAGAGTTTTGTGGCAGCTGTTACAAGGCTTGTTAGCAAGTCACCAACAAAAGAAGGTGTGAAATGATTGGTGACCATATGGAGTCACCATATATTTTTTTTGAGTGTTAACAACCTACAGGTCACCTGTCAACCAAGTCTGTGTTGTCAGTCATTTAAAAAAGTAAATGCAAGAATTTAGTTTCAACACTAGATGTCACTATCACAAAATTCTTAATCCATCTCATGTTCCTGCCACACCTTTTCCATGGCTTATTCATTCATTCATTTATTTCCTAAGCTTCATGTGTTGTAAGAGGGAACTCGAACCTATTTCAGGACCATACAGTGAAATACATTGGACCGCTTTCCTTTTTATTGCAAGGCACAAACCGATTTAATGTCTCTAATTTCTCTAACATTTACTTTATAATTTTATCTAAAACCACTTGTTACAACTTGGTGTTTAAGCTCAAAGTACAAAGGCAGGACCCCTGGTATAATGAGCTTAGGGGCCTACATTACCAACCTTTATGGTGCATTTAGGGTTTAAACCACTGACCCTTCATATTCACATTTACCGTGCCACCATACCCATTCTTTGGACTGTTAAGACACCTATGCTGACCCTAAGAAAAACATGGAAATTTTTACACACAGATATAAATTTATGGCTGTGTTTCTGCGAGGTGACCACGTTACCAAATGTGCTACTGTACTGCCAGATTGTATAGTTATTTACTTTTTAAATAAGTGAACTGATCTTTAATTTACAGATTTAAATATTTATTTAACACTGAATATTTGAATATTCCAGAAAACATTACTTTACATTGTCATTTAGCAATAACGCCTGTATTCAATGTGATTTAAAAGTATCCCAACTTGATAGGGTCAGAAGACAGGGTACAGCACGGTGGGAGCAATGAGGGTTAAGTGTTTTTAATAAACGACTCCCATTGTTCACTTGGGCCAGGAATTTGAACCTATTAACTATGAGCTCCCACACACGGCAGATAAACCAACAAATAACAGTATGACTTCAGGAAATTAGTAAAAATTAAAAACTACAAATTACAATTTTATTTGCCCTTTCAAAAAATACAGGATGACCAAATTATATAACAAAGAAATAAATAGGAACATGTTTTTATTTGCCCCTTTAATATACTCTGTTCTGTAATTGACTGACTGAAAAAATGTCTTTATATTTAAAACCTTTCTTTCTATGCCGAAATAAAAGCAAAACGAAATGTGAGCCAAATGGCATAAATACAAAAAAAATCAGTCTGTGCCTCGCTGTAATGTTTGTTATCTATAAATTAGCTTGGATGCTTTTAAAATGAGTTAAAACTGGTTTAAATACGGCATCATTTCACTTATTCAGCTGAAAAACAAAAGTGTTTACTTTATATATATATTGCAGTTCCTGTGTATTTGGTGCATCCCTACTTGTCAACCATGGGCATGTTGTTCAGCATCTTTACAAAACATGCACTTAACCTGACATGTAGTTTAATAGTCCACAAAATGTCATAGTCAAAATTGCAGTTGTTAGCTTTTGAGTAAAATCTCTTTTTAATGAGCACTTTTGATTTTATTAGTAAGTATTCATTTAGAGAGGCCTTGGCAGAGTGCTTTTATATTAAAATCCAGTTGGCTCACAGGAGGGAAAGATTGGACACCACTGACCTACAGTGTGCTGTACTTTTACTGAAGACTAATCGTATTTTGACACCATGCAAAATTCTGTGTGCAGTCTACCATGGATGCTTCAGAATAAAAAAATAGGTCCCATTCATCAATAGCAGTGCCTTCATGTGCACTATCAATAGAAGGTGCATTTGTAAAAGTGCTGGTCTATATTGTAGTTGATGCTGAAAGGATGTTGTCAAAGGTGGTCACTAAGCTTTGATCAACACTTCCAAAAATCCCAGGAGCAAAAATTAACAGGATTTTGTTGTAAAGCTGAATTTTATTTTTTTAACCTACAAACTTGTCAAAAGTTCACTAAAGTGTTTGTTTACCCTGCAGGTTTTTGTTGCGTTTGCTTCTATTAAACTTGGCTATATTTAATTATTTAATGGCAGTAGATCATGATCATGATGAATTGTGCATTAATTCTCCCATAGCAGCTTAGTGCAGTTTCTACCATGTGACTGCCAAAGCTGTTGCGGGGAAAATGCTGTGCGCTATGATTTAGAAAATGACTAGTTAATGGTGCGTGGATGATTTGAGGCCCGGTGGACCTAAGGCTTTAGTACCAGCATTTCAGTGCCAGTCTATGGAGGGGGAATTGTCCCATCAGCCAGGGGTGCTGTTCATCAGCCAGTCTCTGTTACATGCATGCCAGCTCCACTTCCACTCCAATTTGGCGCTTTTCTTATGTTTCCATGGGCATCCTGTATACGTTTCATGTAGAAGACCCATTTTTACTTTGAGGAACTCTAAAGTAAATACACATTAAGATTAAAACAGATTTCAAAACAGCATTGAATTAATTGTTTATACATGCTCTTTTAAACTGCACACAACTAGAGTATAGTAATAAAAATATATATACGTTGGTAGGAATGCACCAAATATTTAGTATCTGAAATCCTCATTCATTATCTACTGCTTTATCCTCTATTAGGGTCTATTAGAGTCGTGATGGGGTTCCCCATGCCCATCTCGGGCGCCGGGCAGATAGACCCAGGACAGGGCGCCAATTGCTTGGCACACACTCACTCACACAAACACACTTTATATGGGGCAATTTGGAGAATTTAATTGACTTGATCCATGTTTTTGGACTGTGGGAGGAAACCGGAGAACCCGGAGGAAACCCACGCGGACACGGGGAGAACATGGAAACTCCACCCAGATGGGGATTCGAACCGGGAATCCCTAGTGCTGAGAGGCGAACGTGCTAACCACTAAGCCACCATGCCACGTATCTGAAAACATTTAGAAAAAAAAAACACATTGAATCTTCAGCAGAGTGATTGAATAGGTTGAATAATTTATACTGAACAAAAACATATTTCAATGACTCGTTTAAATGTGTTGTTTTTCTACATCGAGTCACCAGAGCACATCGAATATTTTTAGCCTTTATTCACTTTTTCTGGAGTTAAGAACAAAGGCGTTTTGTTTAACAAACATTACAGTGAGGCAGCATCGCAGAGCACACGTTTTCCCACTTGTGCATTTTTAAAAATATATTATTTTGTGCTAATTTTTAAAGTTGGTCTTTTAGTCACAGTGCTTATTCTAAATGGTTTTATTTTGCATATGCAACATAAAAGTAAGAAACATGAAAGGATGTGAAATAACGACCATGTTTCATTTTGTTCGACTTGGGTGAAAAAATTCATTTCAATGCATCTGTCCTTGTGAGTTATGTAGTACACAATCCTTACTACAATAGAAAGTGATTTCAAATCAGCTTTAGTGGGCTTTTGAAAAATACCCTTAAACCTCATTGCAACGGGGGTGCTATATCATGACTGACCCTGTACTCAGACCCAATGTCATGTTAGTTTGATAACTTAATCTAATGTTTGACGCTGACAAAAAAAGTGTGGGCTGCCCAAATGACGAATGCGTTTGTAAGCACAAATGAACAGCAGTGTTCTAATATAATTACTATTTAAGTTGAAAAAGTAACTATGCTCTGTGTACAGCGTGATCAAATTGCTTTTTGACAGTGAAGTCTTGATTCTGGCTCTCTAGCACAATGAAGAATATAAAGCTTCAAATGTGTCCATAAAGTTACAGCTGGTTTGTTTAAAACGACACTTTATTATATCACTTTGCTTAAATAATTCAGTACTCTATGAATTTGTGTAAGGAAAGAGCAACAAGTAAATATGTGATATGGTAGCTACATAAACATTTTAACTCCTCTGACATTATTAAAGCGAACTGTGGGGCAGTGATTAGTCACCATCAGTAAACATGGTCCTGGGTTTGATTTTTAGATGGAAGGTGTGACTTCTTTTCACAGTCCAAAGACATGCAAGCACGATGTAGAGTATCTACCTGATATGCATGTCAGACTATCAAATTAATGAGTAAAAATAATACAAAACTGCTTATTAAACTTGTTTAATACACTTTCACATTCGAAAACAGCCAAACCAACACAGAATGCAGATTATTGATTATGATGATTACTCTAAAGCTGGTCGGTCACATTTAACTTTTATTGTACTATGTGTGCTAATAAACAAGGACTAGATAAATGTGAGGTCAGCTTTCTGAGAGTCTCTCTCCACACCCTAAGACACTGAGGTTCAGCTCATCAGTAAAGCTTAATGAGATATACTGACATTTTCTACCTAACTAATGTCAGCACATTTGCCTGTGCAAACGGTATATTGTAAAATCAATCAAATCATGGAGTATTTGTTTATCATAATTATATTCCCTTACCACTGACCCACTGTCATTTTTCTTCATCTAGTTTTTTTTCTTTAATTTCTGATTAGCAGAAGGGTATGAGCTTTCCTGGGTGTATTTATGACAATTAAAGTTAATGAACTGAATCCTAATTAATGGCTTCCATGGACGATGGTTTAAAGGGGCCTCCACCTGGGGAGATTTTGGTGCCCAGTCTGTATATCTTTATAAAAGAGCTAAGGAAGTTGTCATTGCTGAATGTGCCAGCATGAGTGTTGTACCTTTCCCTGAATATTTTGGGCAGTGTCCAAACAGTTTGATCAGTGCAGCACTAAATTACATCTGTGTGTGCACCTTGAGACATAAAATCATCAATTGAAAAAACTATATGAACTTGCCTTTCTTAAATAATAATTATTTAACATTCTATAACATTTCTTATTCAGATGGCTGTAGTAAAACAACATTTACTGTGTCTCTTAGTTCTATGTAACTATGACTTTATGATTTCAGGACCTTTTTCCTAAAATTCTTTCAAATGTTCTAAAACAGTGGTTCTCAAACTTTTCAGACCTACCACCTATTAAACCAAAACAAGTACCACCTATTTTTTTCATAGAGCAAAAATCAATTAGTTTTAAGTGTATATTAAACTAATAAGTTATGAGAGGCCGGCATCATTGCAAATAAATCACGGTAAAGAGTTATTACACACGACACATGGGAGTCTACAGTTACACCTAAAATTAACATGTTCTGTTTTATTCTTTTTTTATATATAACAATACTAGTCATCTAATACATCTAGTGGTCAAATTGAATAACGCAGTTCTGCAATTTATAAAATACATTGGGACAATAATGTACATTCATACTATTATCTGGCATAACACTACACAATATGAGAACCTCTGTTCTTATCCATCAGTAAAATGCAGCTAAATTACTTTCTTGACTGCTTTTGTGGTTTTTAATCACAATATGTTTCTTATTCATGTGAAAAACTTCAAATTATATGGATGCTAAAATAATTAATTATGAAAACATATATTAACTGAAAAATAAACAAAGCACAACAATATTGTATTTTAAGTACAAGATTTTAAGATGTTGCAAGTGTTATTATTTAAGTTCATTTTATTTTAACAAAGAAGCAGGTAAAAATAGCTTTTTAATTTGTTTTATTTATTTTTTTTACAATTTTGTTACATAATGCATTTCCCACATTGGGGTATTCCCAAGGCTCTCTCCAAGGAGATTAAATCTGGTCCTGGAATATTATTTTTAGTTGTTCCACTTGTTTTACAGTTCTGTTTAATCTGGAATTAATAAATCAATAAATTAATCTGTGAATAATTATTAGAATTAGCGTAACACTTAGTGTCCATATCGAGTTTTCAAGAATGTTAACTTAACTCTTTTTCTCTCACTATTTCAGACCTCTGGCATACAGTACCCTAGCAGATCTGGTACATCACGTCAGACAGAACCTGCCTTTGTCAGACCTCTCATTGGCTGTTCAGCTGTTTGCGAAAAATATTGATGATGAGTCGCTTCCCAGCAGCATTCAGACCATGTCCTGCAAGCTGCTGCTCAACCTGGTGGACTGCATCAGATCCAAGAGTGAACAAGAGAACGGCAATGGCCGGGACATCCTCATGAGAATGTTGGAGGTGAGGCAGGGTCTGTCTTATGAAGTGAGGATGGCAAATCAGAATGGGGAGCTTTTTTTGTGTGTGTTCTCTTAAACACAAAAGCTTGTAAATTCTGTCACGCTAATCACAAATAATCCTCACTGATCTTCAACACTTGTTTTTATTTGCATACATTGCTGGTTACTTTCTGCAACTATTCATAAAGCGTTGTTTTATCCTAATGTAAGGTGAATACATATGAAGTCAACCAGTAGATTGGAGGAGAAGTGATGGCTGGGGTTCATCATAAAGAACCTCTGAGTGATGCATAATATACTTCAGCTTATAGGTATATTTAAGTGTGGGCCCTTAAGATTATGCCGGTTATGAAAGCACACGTCCTTTTGTATGGGGGCATGTCTTCTAATGGAACTTGGCAGCAAAACTGACAGTAAACTCTTCCTGTGATGAATGTTTCAGTAAGAAGTATCCATGGCACAGACTCAACAATTGCAACACAATGAAAAAAGATTTGCATGTGGTATAAACATAGATATTTAGCTAACACAAGATAACTTGTCTCTCTTGTCCTGTATAGGATATTTGTTGAATGCTATGGTTTATTCATGCTTACTGCGACATTGTAATTTTTTTTTTTTTGACAATTATCAAACCCAATCCCATTCTTGGTGACCTTTTCTTTATATATATATATATATATATATATATATATATATATATATATATATATATATATATATATATATATATACATACACTCACAGGCCACTTTATTAGGTACACCATTCTAGTAACGGGTTGGACCCCCTCTGGCCTTCCGAACTGCCTCAATTCTTCGTGGCATAGATTCAACAAGGTGCTGGAAGCATTCCTCAGATACATATTGACATGATGGCATCACACAGTTGCCGCAGATTTGTCGGCTGCACATCCATGATGCGAATCCCCCGTTCCATCACATCCCAAAGATGCTCTATTGGATTGAGATCTGGTGACTGTGGAGGCCATTTGAGTACAGTGAACTCATTGTCATGTTCAAGAAACCAGTCTGAGATGATTCCAGCTTTATGACATGGCGCATTATCCTGCTGAAAGTAGCCATCAGATGTTT
>JAFMOD010000271.1:2812250-2828455 GCA_019802435.1 Corydoras maculifer
ACTGCTGTTCACAAACGCTCTCCATCCAATCTGACTGAGCTTGAGCTGTTTTGCAAGGAGGAATGGGCAAGAATTTCAGTCACTAGATGTGCAAAGCTGGTGGAGACATACCCTTAAAGACTTGCAGCTGTAATTGCAGCAAAAGGTGGTTCCACAAAGTATTGACTCAGGGGGGCTGAATAATTTTGCACATCGCACTTTTCAGTTTTTTATTTGTAAACAAATTGTTGATTCATGAATAACTTTCATTCCACTTCACAATTGTATACCACTTTGTGTTGGTCTTTCACATTAAATTCCAGTGAAATATATTTATGTTTGTGGTTGTAATGTGACAAAATATGGCAAAGTTCAAGGGGTATGAATACTTTTGCAACCCACTGTATATATATATATATATATATTAGCAGGGGTATTTCAAGCTTTTCTGAAGTGAGGGATTTCTGAAATTAATTACAATTAACCCTAGTATCATTATAATCTGACAAGCATGGGGCGGGACTGTTTCTGTTATTTAAGTATTTACCTGAATTTGCTTGGTTATCCAGAATTCTGTTTCTGCCAGAGGATTTGCAGTTTTGACTTTATTCAGCAAAACCTGCCTCTCTGATGTAATTACAGTTTGTAAAAATGCAATGTTCTACATCAGCCTTATATTTAAAGAAGCTGCGTTTTCTTAAAAAATCTAGTTAAATGCAAAGCAATTGTACACGAGACAGAGACAGAAAGGATACCCACTAATCATTAATATTGAAAAAAGAGCCTTTGAATTCTGGATGCACTTAAAGCCCCGAAACAAGTCTGCAGTTTTAGGCACTTCAAACCTAATCACTAATGTGTTAAATAAAATATTAGCAGAGCCTTGATCTCACACCCTTTGGCCAAAATGTTTGGCAGTGATCCATTTCGGGAGGTAGGTTTAGTTGATTAAATTTTGCTCAAAATTGTTACTTGGATAGCTGCCTTTCGTCTAGAACAATTACTGCAAAGCTGAGCGTTTCTAGTTACGAGTTGGGTTGTAAAAAGTAATGTTACCCCAGTCCCTTTGTATCAGGGGCAATAAGATTGTTATTGAATTCCATGTGTGAATGGAGCATTTGAGAGGCGTGAATATGCATAGAGTGTGATATGTTTCCGTCATGAGGCTTTTTTGAGACAAAACATAAGAAACTAAGATTGTGAAATTTCATTAAAAAGAAGTCAAAGAGATCCTTAAACTCAATTCTTGGCTTCCGTTACTACAGCTGATTCTATTCAAACCTGAATGTTTTTCAAATAAACTGCAGTTTCTTCCTGTTTTAGAAATAAATCCGCTCTACCCATTTGAGTTTTACTATTCAGGGTCTGTATGTTGGTTAGCACTTTGAGTTTGGAAAATGCAGCTCTTCAAAAACTCCTAAAGCAGACACCCACTTACTGATTGTGTGTCATTAATCATGACCTCTTTTCCTGATTTGTTTCTTCATTGTGGTAAATTCTGTCACTAAGCAACCATTGCAGCCTGTTCTAGTTAATCTGCCTGTACATGCTAAGTGTATGTAAATGGTTACATGATGTGCATTACAAGGCATTTTAATCTGGACGTAGATTGATGCCACTTTAATGCACGAGTGTAGATGCAGTATTCATCTTGTGCTTGTGTGAAATCAGTATGAGTGATGAGCCTGTATGATCTCTCAGTGATCACAGCATTAATGAGCTGCAACTGAGGTAGTTGATGTGCTTTGTATTCGTTTTTGCACCAGGTCTTTGTGCTGAAGTTCCACACGATTGCTCGCTATCAGCTAGTGTCTATTTTCAAGAAGTGCAAGCCGCAGTCAGAGCTGGGAGTTGTGGATCAGGGGGCATTACCTGGTGTCCCAGCCACACCTACTGCCACCACCCCAGCATTGCAGTCTCCAGCACCACCCACACCAGTGCCAGCTGCCCCATCCTCTGCGGCTCCTTTCGACAGAACTGGGGATAAAGAAGATAAGCAAACCTTTCAGGTGTCGGACTGCCGCAGCCTGGTAAAGACCCTTGTGTGTGGCGTGAAGACCATCACTTGGGGCATCACTTCCTGTAAAGCTCCTGGGGGTGAGAGTCAGAAGTTGTTTTCCTGATTTAGATATTTTTTACATTAGTGATTCCACTGCAGTCAGATTTGTCCTGATTTCCTTTGCGCTCTGTGTTTCAGAAGCACAATTCATTCCAAATAAACAACTTCAGCCCAAAGAGACGCAAATCTACATCAAGCTGGTGAAATATGCTATGCAGGCTTTGGACATTTACCAGGTATGACTGACCCCGATTTATTATCCTTTTAGTTTTACAATTATAGACTGTAGTCCATCTGTTTGTGGACTACAGTACATACTGTTAGTTCCCTTCACTCTGTTCTTTAATGGTCAAGATCCTAAAATAGCACCACAGAGCAGGTATTATTTAGTTGTTGCATTATTCCTATCCCAACGTTGTCACTGATGTATTCAAATGAAACTACAGCAGCACTGTTGCACTAAAACCCCCTTACCACATCAGTGTCACTGTGGAACTGACAA
This sequence comes from Corydoras maculifer, assembly GCA_019802435.1. Taxonomy (NCBI): domain Eukaryota; kingdom Metazoa; phylum Chordata; class Actinopteri; order Siluriformes; family Callichthyidae; genus Corydoras; species Corydoras maculifer. The sequence continues at coordinate 2,814,791 of JAFMOD010000271.1, forward strand.
TAAACAATACACCAACCAAAACAGATGTACTACAGTCTGTAATTGTAAAACTGCAAAGTCGATCTATATGATAAGTGTATAAAATAAACAATGAAGGAGGTCCAAACGTTCGACTGTATTGTTTTTTATGTATGATGAAGGTTAAACTCACATTTTTCAAGTGTTCTCCCTCAGCATTTACAGCTACATATTTAGTTCTTGGTTGTTGGATTGAAGAACATCCTTGGTTTGAGTCCAATGTGCCTTTTAGTCTTTTTTTTTTTTTCTACGAAGATTGCATGTTCTTCCTTTGTGCTAGAGTTTCCTGGAAACATGGGCCTTCCTTTTAAAAACATGCTAACTGGTACAATTTAGATGATAAATTGCCTCTTGTTACAAATGTGTTATTGCTGAGACGGCTTGGTTCTACCATGTTCTAACGTTTACTCATTGGATGCTAGGACCCTAATTAGTAGGAGGGATTTAACAAAAAGAATACATTGGTTTAAACAAAACATGGTTTGATTGGTCATTTTTTATTAGGGATTGATACCGTGATTGATTCATGTTCAAGAAACATCAGTTTATACTATTATCAAGAGTTCTACAGCCTATCATAGAGCCGACCCCCTTTTGGCTAGGTACAGATTGCTGGTAACGGACAGACATACATTCGAGTAGCCAATTGTCAGACTGTTCGGATGAAGGAAGAGAAGGAGGTGTTGGAACATTTTGCTGGAGTCTTCACCATGATGAACCCACTCACCTTTAAAGAGATTTTTCAGACCACCGTACCCTATATGGTTGAGCGCATCTCCAAAAACTATGCTCTCCAGGTATGTTTTGTTTCAGTCACTTGTTAATTGACATGTTAATTGCTAATCCCTTGTAAGAGATGTGGTGTTTGCGGTCACGGTCATTCCGAAATTAATCTGTGAGTTGTGGAATGTTTTTAGATTGTGGCAAACTCCTTCCTAGCCAACCTGTCAACCTCTGCTCTGTTTGCCACGATCCTGGTGGAGTATCTTTTGGAGCGGCTGCCTGAGATGGGCTCCAATGTGGAGCTTTCTAACCTCTACCTCAAGCTCTTCAAACTGGTGTTTGGATCGGTTTCTCTGTTTGCTGCTGAGAACGAACAGATGCTCAAGGTCAGTAAGGGTTTATGGACGGATGCTGCTAGAAGGAATTTTAAAATAAAAATTCAAATACAAAACCTTTGTCCTTTAGACATTTTTTTTCTATCTTTGGGTTGGGCTAGGGGTGTGTGCAAAAAGGGTTCAGACAAGTGGATTTACTTATAATTTAATGATTGGACGGCGAGATTCCACACTCTCCTGACTTTGACAAACCCATGCTGTTGATGGTGTCTGAGCCAGCGGCCTTGCTACAGTAATTTTAATGCATTTTGTCAGCTCCTCAGATGAGAAATGACACTTAGGCCTGAGATTGACAGCGAGGACTTGAGTGAAGGTCACTGGAATAATGATTTGAGAAGAGAACAGCCTCAGTCTCCCCTGTCTTGACTCATCATTCAGGGTTTACTGTGAGCATAATCTATTATTCAGAAGCATTAATTAACTTTCACATGCTGTCACATTTCAAGATGACAACTGTAATTCAGTCTTCAGCTCATTATCACTGCATGACATCCTCACGCTTTGAAGTTTTATGGATAAAGATTTTATTTACAGCAAAGATAATGTATGTTCTGTTCGAAATCGCTCAATTTGCTCTTTGAGTGGTAACAGATTTCATTTCCAAGTTTAATCAGTGGAGTGAGTTTAAGCCTAGGTAATGGTTTATGAGAAATACACTGGATCCTGCTGATTGGAGTTTCTCTAAGCCCACAGAGTTCTAATGTATGAGACCAGTAGGAGGTTTACATGTCATTAATAATACTATGGATTGATTAATATATGAATCCCTGTTCATAATTCATGTGCAAGCATTACATGACATATTCCTGCATTGTATTAATGTATCATATGCTGCTGATGATGCTTGAATAATTTGGATTAAAATGTAATAGTCTGAAAATACCCCCACACTACATAAATCAGTTAAGAAATTATGGCCACTCAAGGAGAATAAGTCCTCCTCTAATCCTCGATCCAATCAAGGAGCCAGCAGAGTTTTCGTGTCACTGTCACTTCGACTTGTTCTTTGGGGGTTCAGGCTTAAAATCCTGTAAAGCTGCTTTAAGAGGATGTGCTGTTGTAAAATATGCTATATAAATAACTAAACTTATACAATTTGAAATGTTATCACTCCTGATATTTGCATTATTCATTTGGGAAATGCATTATGGATTTGCATTAAATGCTTAGTTCATTCAGACACAAGCCTAATACTGTACTTCTCTATAATTTGCATACTCCTCTAACAGACTGTCTTTCCTGGTGATCATAGGCCAGTTCCAGTCTGGTAGTTTTGCTTTACTAAAGCATTTAAGGGAGGTGGATGGGCATGTAAATCCATGGAACACCTTCTTAGCTTTTAAGCATGGTGAAGGAAGCATCATGTGGCTGTCTTTTTCTTTTTTTTTGGAAAAGGACATAATGCACATAAAGGCTTTACTGAAATGTTTTTTTTTTTGGAATTCTGTAGCAAAACCTTTGTAATTCGCTTTGGAGAAAAGCTTCTGCTAAATGTAAAAAGGTCCTGACCTGAATATTATGGTATATTTCTGATCTGGACTGAAGGTGTCAACACCAGCCAACAAACAACACTACTGTCTGTTCTGTCTGCAAAAGTGAACTTAAAGTGTGTGCAATGCTACATACACACTTAATTCAAGTTTAGCAATTGGAAAGCACAGCCACCGAACTGCTACCGTAATACAGGAATCTTATTGTAAATAATATATGAACTTGAAAACTTGAGAACTATGAAAAAACTATGAAATAAAAATATTATTCATTATCTCCCGCTTATCCTCTATTAGGGTTCCCCATGCCCATCCAGGGGAGAACGTCTCGGGCGCCGGGCAGACAGACCTAGGACAGGGCGCCAATCCATCGCCGGGCACACACCCACCCACACAGACACACTCTATAGGGGCAATTTTGAGAATTCAATTAACTTGATCCATGATTTTGGACTGTGGGAGGAAACCGGAGAACCCGGAGGAAACCCACGCAGACACGGGGAGAACATGGAAACTCCACCCAGATGGGGATTCGAATCGGGAGTCCCTAGCGCTGAGAAGCGAACATGCTAACCACTAAGCCACCGTGCCGCGGAAATAAAATATTCATTTATAAAATGTGATATGAAATATATGGAGTAAGAAAAATGAGTTAGAGTTAATGGGTTAGTTTCAAGTGGGGATAAAAATAGCGTAATCATCTTTATTCAGTCTATAGTAGAGTCTATGATCAATAGTAATGTTAATTGTGCATCAGTAATCTCAAGTTATTTTAGCAGATTATTGATTATTTATTATGTTTAATTTAAAAGCTGCATATGCTCATTTATTATTTTTGGTTAAGCAAATTAATGTATAGTGTAAATGTAATACTTTCAGTTGACTGGGTGTTAAACCTCAGATCTTACATTAAACACAAATCGCATTAAAAAGAGACGTTCCGCTATATTCCTGATTGATTTATTTTTTACTCCTGCAGCCTCACCTTCACAAGATTGTAAACAGCTCCATGGAACTTGCCCAGTCAGCCAAAGAACCTTACAACTACTTCCTGCTGCTTAGGGCTTTGTTCCGTTCAATTGGTGGAGGCAGTCATGATCTGCTGTATCAGGAGTTCCTGCCTCTTCTTCCCAACCTGCTGCAGGGTATTTAAAAATTTCCACTTTTGACTGCTTTAGACTCCTGTGAGTTCAGTGCTGGAGACATGTGGAGGGTTCTACCTTTATACGTTCATGGTTGTTCATATTAACACCAGGGGGTGCTATCATGGAGATCAGAATTTACTTTCCCATTTAACTCACTTTGTATTAAACTAGAAAGATGTTCCATTGCAATCCAGTGTACCAGGATTAAAAGGTACCACTTGTATTATTTGGTAGAAGACACAGCTGCCTAGTTGTGTATAGGGTGTCCACAACAAATGTATGGTTTCCTGGATTAAAGGGACCATCTGTCATTGTTCTACTTCAGTTAAATGTGTTTATTATAACAAAGTTCTTAAAAATACTGAAGCCACTGATTTTCTATCAGTTTGTAATATCTGTAACATTATATTGAGACTAATACAATGAGTAGTTTTATTTGCAGTTGGCTTGGCAGTAACTAACCACTAGCAACTAGCTTTACAAGGTATATCTATATCTTAAAAGTCTTTGTGTGTTCCCTATACTAATCCACATTTTTGGTTTGATTACCACAAAATTTACCATATTTACTCTTTAGCAACCTTTGGAGCTTTATACACCCTTTACAACCACCAAGAAACGATTCAAGGGGCTTTATTTTGGTGATTAGTTGACTGGGCATCAGCGTGTATCTTGCCATTTCTTTTAAGAGACTAGTGCGGTCTGAGTTTGACACATTTCTATGTCAATGACACAGTGCGACTAATTATGCGTAAATGAATGGTTACACCATTTGCATAAAGTCATCACAAGCTTTTGTTCGGGCTCAGTGTCTGGTTTTATATAGTCTTGGATTCTAGGGTTTCTGAAAAAACTATTTCAAAATGGCAATGCAAGTTTTAGATTTAAAACTTCAACAGTATGATGAATAATAAATGATAATCTTGACCTTTTTCATTCCTTATCTCAGGCTTAAACATGCTACAGAGTGGCCTTCATAAGCAGCACATGAAGGATCTGTTTGTAGAGTTGTGTCTGACTGTGCCCGTGAGACTGAGCTCTTTGCTCCCTTACTTGCCCATGCTGATGGACCCTCTAGTATCAGCGCTTAATGGCTCCCAGACACTGGTGAGTCAGGGTCTGCGCACCCTTGAACTTTGTGTGGACAACCTTCAGCCTGACTTCCTCTACGACCACATCCAGCCCGTTCGTGCCGAGCTCATGCAGGTAGTGTCTTCCTCTTACATATCTGTCAGTGTTGGCTTAATTATTATTTTGGCTCATCGTGTGAAAATACAAATCCGATGTCTCCAGGCCCTTTGGCGAACTCTTCGTAACCCAGCAGAGACCATCTCTCATGTGGCTTATCGAGTGCTGGGCAAATTTGGTGGAAGCAATCGGAAGATGCTGAAGGAGTCGCAGAGGCTGCAGTATGTGGTGACTGAGGTACAGGGGCCCAGCATTAAGGCAGAATTCACAGACTGCAAAGCCTCTATTCAGCTCCCAATGGAGAAGGTAATACTTGTTTTTTTCTCTCTCTCTAAAGCTGCATTTTAATTAAATCCCAAATTTAATTTAGCTTAATATTTCTAGTGCCGGTTTGGTCCCTGCTTTTAAGTGATCCTATTTAAACATTTCACACAAGTAGTTTGTCATTTCTTGTGACCATGGATTGTGACAGACTGCTATGCCGCAGCTGCTCTTTGCCTCTACACACGCTGGTCGCTGGCTAATAGATCCTCTATTAGCACACCAGGTCGCTGGCTAATAGAATACTGAGAGCTTAGATTTTTTTTTTCTTTTATCTTGCTTAAACTTGACTCACCCTTGGCTTCACCACAATTCATCCTGCTCAGTCATTTCACACCATTATTTCTAATGCATTTGTGTCTTGTTTACATTTTGTATGACGTTGTTGTAAAATGCTGGATGACAGAACTTTGTGATGTAAAGCTTAAAGTGATTTATCTTGTTTAGACTGTTCAATAGGAGTGTGGACCACTATGAATAATGCTGTCAGTTGTGCTGTAGGCAGAAAACAAGGGCTTTAATTCACCAAAGGTTTTTTGATACAGTGTGACTGTGTGGTGTTGCTTCTGTAAAACACTAAATTATTTGTACTTTAAGCACAATTCTAAGAAGCTCACGACAGGTTTATTTGGTTATCAAGAGGTTAAAACTATGTTTTAAAAATTTATTAGGCTTTTAGTCTAATTTTTTTTCAGATGTTATAACATGACAGTCTACACATCTAAAGTTTATGATCTTTGTTGAAGACCAATGGGATGATCGTGCTCTATCATAGACTTTTAACATTCAGGACAATACTGTGACGCTTCAAACTAGTGATGCACTGAAATGAAAACATTTGGATTGAAAAATGTTTCGTTACCTTTGCTATTGCATTAAATTGGCTTAATGTATTGTTTATGAACTGCAAATTTAAAAACATTTATTTAACAACAAAATATTTCTGCAAACATAAAATAAATAGTAATTTGCCCTCCAGTAAGAGTAGAAATAAAATGTCAATACAACTTCATCAGTAAAACTTCAATATTTTAATTTGCCCTTTTTCCATATCCATTTTGACTCTTACCCAACATTAATGAGTCTATATGGTCTTTTACTAAATTTAACACATTTTCATACATCCACACAGCCTACATGTTTGCTGCACTTACAAAGTGTTGCGTTTAAGGGGGATGTGGATACACATGCATAGGGAAAAAAACTTCACATGCATAGGGAAAAAGCCCATGAAGATGCAACGGCAATTTTCCTTTATTCACTCTTTCTGAAGTAATGTTTGTCTCAAATGCTTAAAACAAAAAAGCTAATAAACTGCTAAATGCTGTGGAGACACAAGACTGAGGCAGTTGAAAGTTTGTGGTTTTTATTCTTGGTCCATTGGGCAATCGCTCCCCGGCGCTGTGTACAGGACTGTCCACCGCTCCAGGCACGTGTACTCACTTCACTCAGTGTGTGTATGTGTGTTTCACTAAATGGATGGGTACAATGTAAATTCCTCTGTGTAAGCATAGTAGGCTAAATAAATCACTATCACTTTATCACACTGTGAAATACAAAAGTGAAACTGGAAAAAGTTATCAAGTTAATCAACCCTGTGTCATTAAATATGTTGTAGTTTAGCCTTTTCATCTTGATTTGGCCGAACACCAAAAGTGTTTTTCTTCTGCATTCGAATAATCATTAACTTCTTATTTTCTTATTGGAAGCACAGCTGTAGTGAGGGGTTCTGTTTATTTGATCTGGTTGATTGCTGATTCTTTGATATGATGAGTTTTTTTATTTAGTGTCTGTCATCTCGAGGAGTAGTTTAAAAACAAGCCGCTATGTTTAGGCGCTGTGTTTCTTTTGTAATCAGTTGGGATAGGCTTTTTATTGTGTAATGAATCCTTGTCAAAGAGCAGCCTGTTTGTGCGAAGACAATGTCTTATCCAGGTAATTAAAGAGATCATCAGGCTGTAAGCCGCTCTCATCTCCATCCTCCTGCTCCTCCCCCTTCTTAATAAATCTCCCTGTGCAGTGCAGACAGAATTATTTGCTCGAGCTAATGGCTCTTCCTGCTGCCCGCCACTTCTTGGGAAAACGCAAACTGTCATTTCTGTAATTGCCATCGTGCCTTCTAGACGAATGCCTCCCACTGTTGCACTGCCGTGGCTTAATTTCATTTGCATGCGCTCTGAGCCTTGTGGTGACTGCAGGCAGCAGCTGCTGTTTGGTGCTGCCTAGAGCCCAGCTCTGTCGGTTTGGATTAAGAGAAGCCTAGGTGCGCCATAACTCTTGCTGTACCCCCACAGGACCAGCACGATCCTGAGTTCCTGTCCCCTATCGATCGACTTTCTCTCAATGAGTGCACTACACCCTTTGTAGCAAAAAATGCCTTTGTCATGAACTTAGACTGGTTCTTCACTTTGTACTCACCTGAGTGACACATTCTGGAAGTGAGAGTTAATAAATGATGCATTGCCACCATACTGTCTTGGGGCCTGTCCCTCCAGCACTGCAGAGTAAGCTGTCCAGTCAGAACCAGTTCTAATCTTGTGCTAAACTTCATGGCTGACTTGATTAATTTCCCTTGTGCACTCTGTCACCCTGGATGTCCTGTCCATATTCATCTGCCGGCTGAGTGGGACGACTGAAATCAAGTTTTCCTTTTAGACAAGGTGATGACTTTGTTTCCTCCCACCACACTTTTTATCCTGATGATGGTGACAGCTGTGGCCAGAAGAATTCTTTCAGTGTTCAGGATGAAATGATTAGAATTTGCTTGTTGAAGGTCAAAGTGGCTGTGGCCTTACACCTTCCATCTCACACCCATTCTCCTGAACACATTGTGTCTTTTCCCCTTTATATTTAGTACAAACATTTAAACATTATTTTGAACCTGAAGATAAACTGTTAGGTTTTTGGTGGTCAGAGATCAAGGTCACTGTGAGCATTCTGGTTAACATGAATGTTTTCAGAACATTTCAAGGGATGTTTATAATGTGCTTGATCTGAGAAATACTCTCATTATATTTTAATGGTCACAGGCTTTTTATAAGCTCATCCCCTTCCATTTTAAAGCATATATTTGGACTTGCATTAAGACTTTTGCATAAACTGATTAGATTTTGTGGTCAAGGTCTTTTTTAACCCAACATCATAGACATAAATGTCATTTCTCAGGAACACACCGATTTCCTTCAGCTGTATCCATAATTCAGGTCAATTCCCACCAACACCAATAAATTAATTAATGCTTTATGTAAATAATTTGTTTGTGTCCATTGCCGTGTTTTTCTTGTGATGGACTGGTGACCTCTGTATTATCCTATTTAAATACCCACTATATTGCTTTAATTTAACATTGCACCTTTACTGTTATAGAAAACACTTTTCATCTGTTTAATATAATCACTAATTTTACTAAGGCTATGCACTTTTTCGGTGTGCAAATGTTCCTCTGCTCTCCTGTGGTGTTCTACTTAGTTCCCATTGTTGCGCTAATAACTCACAGCACATCTAGACAAAGAAACCCCCAAACTCCTTAGTGTAAATGTTAGAGAGAGAATTTTATAAAATGTTCTGTTCATGCATGTCTGACAGATGTGGTGACATTTTCAAATAATTTTTGCCCTAAACCAATTAGAGAAATAGTTTTTTTTTTTTTTTGGGGGCGGCACGGTGGCTTAGTGGTTAGCACGTTCGCCTCTCAGCGCTAGGGATTCCCGGTTCGAATCCCCATCTGGCTGGAGTTTCCATGTTCTCCCCGTGTCTGCGTGGGTTTTCTCCGGGTTCTCCAGTTTCCTCACACAGTCCAAAAACATGGACAAGTTAATTGAATTCTCAAAATTGCCCCCTATACAGTGTGTCTGTGTGCGTGAGTGTGTGCCCAGCGATGGATTGGCGCCCTGTCCTGGGTCTATCTGCCCAGCGCCCGAGACATTCTCCCCTGGATGGGCATGGGGAACCCCACCGCGACCCTAATAGAGGATAAGCGGAAGATAATGAATGAATGAATGAGTTTTTTTTTTGTGTGTGTGTGCTTTTTTTATTGTTTAAATCACAGAATGTCTTGTCTGTAGTATTTTAAAATCGCCATCATTATATTAAATGCTGTACTGTAGTTATGTTTATAAGACGTGTTGAATCGTTTGTTTCCAGGCCATAGAGACAGCTCTGGATTGTCTGAAGAGTGCAAACACTGAGCCGTATTACAGAAGACAAGCCTGGGAGGTCATCAAGTGCTTTCTAGTGGCTATGACAAGCTTGGAAGACAACAAACATGCCCTGTACCAACTCCTTGCCCATCCTAAGTAAGCCCTACCTAAACTTTAGACTGTAAAGGTTACCTGAGCCTCAGCATTTCACCTTGTCTTGTTTATAGGTTCAGTTGGTGTTAAATGGAATCGCACTCCCTGTTGTGCCATTTCTTCCACTCGTTCACACAGCTATATGTTCTTGGCATCACTTTTCTCCTCACCTCTGCTCTTCCTCCGGGCCATGTGTGCCCTGGTATAAAAGAGCTAATTACTTGGAGTTAGTAGCATGAGCTGTGCGTGGAGGGTGGCAGGGTCACATTACCCAGGCATTAAACTCTGTACAGCAGCTAATTGACTTTCCTCTTTGGCTGTTTACCCCAAAAGCGTGCCGCTCACACCCCTCACCGAGATAATGAAGTATGTCAGTTATGAAGGGGGAAGAGCAGGCTTGCTGTCAGATGTCTTGATTCATGACGTCCTTTCTCTCCTGCTTCCAGCACGGCAGAGTGTGCCGGTCACTGCAAAGAGCGCCTTTTCAGAAAGCAGCATGCTCCCTCAATATCTCAAATGCCAACCCGGATAATGGCGTCCCATTCAAGTGGCAGTGGTATGAATTTGAATTGATCCATGACACCCTGCCCCCACTAGCCAGCATCTCCGCTCTGTCTAGGCCAAAAGCAAAGTCTTTTAAATAGCGATAATGAAATGGCATAATCCATCACTGCCGTCACTGGCATTTGGCCTTATAAAACACAAGCTCAGGCATGGATAAAACAGCCGTTCCATCATGGCCCTTATATCAGCTGGTGTAAATAATGAAATGTGCATTCAAATACCGTTTAAACGCAAACCCTAATGTCCCACAGGTTTAGCTGAGAGGAGGAAAAATGCCGCCCTTTCTGGCTTACGCTGCTCAAATTTTGTTGCCCAGTTTGGTCCTTTAAATGATTTGTTATAGTAATTACCCCTGACTGTAATGTTTATGGGAATTGGGCTTTAAATATCTCTTTATTGCAGCTTTACAGAGAAGTGGATCCCCAATGTGATCATTTCCCACCGGTACAAGGCTCAGGACACGCCTGCTCGCCGGACGTTTGAACAGGCTTTGACGGGAGCCTTTATGTCTGCAGTCATCAAAGACCTGCGACCAAGTGCTCTGCCCTTCGTGGCCAGTCTCATCCGCCATTACACTATGGTCGCTGTGGCTCAGCAGTGTGGTATGTATTGCTGGTTAAATTTTTTGTTCTGACATTTATCACTTGTTCAAATACACAGTTTTACTTCAGTATTTTAAGTCCGCTTGTTTTCAATCATAACACTTATACACAATACACCTGCTGCAGTGAAAATGAAAAGTTGTTTATACACACTGAAGTGCATCTTGGTTTAGAATTGACACTGACTGGCAAACCACAAGACATCATCCTGAGTGTTCTGATCTGAGGTTTAGTTTGTCGGATCCAAACAGTGCAGCATTATTTAAATTAAAATGCAGTCAGCTGGGTGCCTGAATGAACTGACTGATCAGATTATTCCCATCAGTGGTTTTTATTTTTTCGATGACGCAGGCATATTTCTGGAGGACAACCAAAATATTCACAAGGCTTAAATTGTGAAGGAGAGGTTTTGGGTTTATGTAGTTAGGGCTGAAACTGAATGTTATGACTTCTGCTAATCTAGTAAAATTTCTGTTTTTGGTGACTTCAGATATCACCGGATATGTCGTCATTATTCATTTGGTTTTAGGATTCAACTGCCATGCTCACATGACATGCACAAATCATTGTCTTTAAGTGTGCCTTGCTCAGTGAAGTTAACGCTATACTTTTAGCTCCTTCATGGGACCTAAAAAGTTTCCATTTTCCATTTCGAGAATTCAATTGACCTTGATCCATGTTTTTGGACTGTGGGAGGAAACCGGAGAATCCGTAAATCATTGAAAAATACAACAGTGGCATTAGACTCTCTAAAATTGGGCGTCATGAACAGTTATATCATGTTAAATTACTTCATCCAAAATTAATTCTGCTTGTGAAGTATAAAATTTAGTAGAAAATGACAGATTAATCCATAGAAAGTAAAATTAATGAATTACCACAAATTAAAATTAATTAATTACCACTGTTATTAATCTATGTGTTGTCATCGACAATGAACAATTGTGCAAAGTTTCATCTTAATCGGATAAGGGGAAGTGGATGAAATGGCGTTTGCAAACTTTTTACCAGACACACAGACAGATTAAGCTAATATAGGGTTGGTAAAAAGGCCAATGTAGCAAAAGGCATTAATGAACCCAGAGATTAAAGATGTCAAAAAGTTTTATCTTACAATCCAAACGCTAGAAATTCACAATACAGACAATAAACAATACAATACTGTGTATCTACACTAGTGATTGTTTCTCCCTCATGCACAGTACTTGAAATAGTATCTGAGTGTTTTTAGAATGCTGATCACCCAGAATGATAACTTTTTGTGTGTTGTAGGTCCTTTCTTGCTACCATGTTACCAGCTCGGTAGCCAGCCAAGTACTGCCATGTTCCACAGCGAGGAGAATGGATCGAAGGGTATGGATCCCCTGGTGCTCATTGATGCCATTGCCATCTGCATGGCTTATGAGGAGAAAGAGCTGTGCAAGATCGGTGAAGTGGCGCTTGCTGTCATATTTGATGTTGCTAGCATCATTCTAGGCTCCAAAGAGAGAGTGAGTTCCTCAGTGTTTCAGATCTTGTTGCTTTTTTTTCACGTTCTAATACACTTATCGTGGATCTTGAGCATACTGAGGTGCATTGTGTGCTGTTTTCAGGCCTGTCAGCTGCCACTCTTCTCCTACATTGTGGAACGTTTGTGTGCGTGCTGCTATGAGCAAGCCTGGTATGCTAAACTGGGTGGTGTGGTCTCCATTAAGTTCCTCATGGAGAGGCTGCCTCTCATCTGGGTTCTGCAAAACCAGCTCACCTTCCTTAAAGCTCTCCTCTTTGTCATGATGGACCTTACAGGAGAGGTGGGAGCTCTAAAATCTGTCTTTTAATCTTTTTAAAAAATGTAAAGACATCAGTGGGTTTTTTTTTTTTTTTTTTTTTTTGATCGTCTCGTGTTTTTTCAGGTGTCTAATGGTGCAGTTGCCATGGCAAAGACCACTCTGGAGCAGCTGCTGGTACGCTGTGCCACACCGCTAAAGGAAGAAGAGAAGACTGAGGAGCTTCTAAGTGCTCAGGATAAATCCTTTCACATGGTGACGCATGACCTAGTGCGTGAGGTCACCTCACCCAACTCTACTGTCCGCAAACAGGCCATGCACTCGCTGCAGGTGCTGGCTCAGGTCACTGGAAAGAGTGTGACCATCATCATGGAGCCTCACAAAGAGGTTGGGCTGAGTTAATTTCAAACAGTTTAAGGTTCATTGTCACCAAATATAAAGTATCTACAAGCCTTTTTTGCTGAACTACCTGATATGTATCCTGAAAAAGCTTATACTTGGTTTGAATATTTATAAAGATGGTCTTGATTACCAGCTGAAATAGCTTTGTCTGACTAGACTTTGACCCTCAGGTGCTGCAGGACATGGTTCCTCCAAAGAAACACCTCCTCCGTCACCAGCCTGCCAATGCTCAGATTGGTCTGATGGAGGGAAACACATTCTGTACTACGCTTCAGCCCCGTCTTTTTACCATGGACCTCTCTGTCGTCGAGCACAAGGTGTTTTATAGTGAGGTGAGTGGAACTTGCATGTGTTTATACATACAGGGTGAAGAGGAATTCACATTACGGTAGGCACATCCACACACAATAATTATGTACAGTATAATAAATCAAATATATTTAGATTTAGTAAATTAAATTACAAGTAAAGAGACAGAATGTATTATACTGGTTTTAATGATTCTTACATTTTCCAGTTCCATTCATGATTTTCCACAATGAGTAACACAAAGATGTTTATCTAGGTTTAAGTATTTGGGCTGATCATTACTCCAGAAATAGTGAAAAAAAGAATCTGTTAAACACAGATAACAGCTTGCACGGTTTCTGTCACGTTTGTAGAAAGCCATTTGGGTTAAAGTTTATATATATATATATATATATATATATATATATATATATATATATATATATATATATATATATATATATATATATA
>JAFMOD010000271.1:2834446-2874029 GCA_019802435.1 Corydoras maculifer
ACATGCACACTCACCCTCATGCCAAAATGGGATGAAAAAGTATTTTTATGCGCCCACTGTAGTATCATTTGTCTATAAATTTGTTCTAAGTTAACCTCTTTTTAACAATGTATCCTTATTAACAATAAAGAAAACAAAAAAGAAACAAATATAGATCAACTTGGAACGAAGCATAATTTTATTAACTTTGTTTTTTAGTTCGTAACAGAAATGAATGAACCCCTTATTTATTTATTCTAGAATAAATTTTGGAGCACAATATATTAACACTTTAACCTACAAATTTAAAAAAAAAATTTTTAAATCAAAATGAGTAAATCAGAACTAATGTCTCCAACACGCCCGTTTTTGCAGCACACATCTTTTCTGAAGTAGCTTTTATAAAGGGGTATGATTGCTGGATATACGCGTCACGTTTTCAATTAAATAAGTCAAGTGGCTTATAAGCGTGATTGGAGTGTAATGTCTTTAAGTGACGCCTTTATTTATTAGGCTTCATGCTGTCCGCTGCCAACATTTTAAGACACAGAAGACACACCGGTCTTTCTTCGTCTCCACCTTAGTTACAGTTGAGCCAAGTGCTATTCGCTTCGACATATTTCCTCGTTTTAGTTTTCGTTGGTCTCATTGTCTTCGTCTCTTTCCGCCTTTCTCTCCGCCATCTCTGTTAAATATTTCTCCATGTTCTCTCTTGAGGGTTTGTTCAGTACACTTAATATCACTTGCTCTGTGATATCTTGTTATGCGCCCCCCCAAGCACCGCCCCACTATTTGAAGTACTGGTTTATATTAATGTGTATTTCATATTTTAAATTATGTATTGTATATCACACATTGATACAATTGTGACATGGGCAGAGGTGTGCATTATTGTCAGTAATGTCACGGCTAGACAAACTGATTAGCTAATTAGATTTAAGCACCAGAATTACCTGTTTATAAACTGGATTACTGAGCACTAAGCCGGAATTCCTTTACTCGGCAATCAATGTTCACTTTAATACATGGACTGGTTTACATCATGACAGACCAGTTTATAAAAGATTTTGTTTTTAAAAACACATTTGTAAATCAAACCTTATGTCACATTGTGCCAAACAATTGGAATTTATTATGTTGTGGAATTTATTCACAGTAATGCATGCCCTCTCGTACCTTATTGCTTTATTAAACCCCTGCTCAGCTGGTGACCTCATCAGGTAATCAGATATTAAAACCAGAATGATCCCTTTAAAAATCATGAACAGGATTAAAACCTTTAACTGTGGAGCTGAATTGTATCTGAAAGGTCACATGATGTGCAGTTGACTCGACATTATTCTTGTGCTGGCATTGAGATTAGTTGTATTCGAGTATGAACTCGTGTCACATCCATAAAGCCTGAACAACCTATAATGTGTCCTCTTTGTCCCCCAGCAACACTTGAGAAAATGGATGGAGGTGGTCGTGCTCACTCATAAAGGAGGCCAGCGCAGTGATGGCAGTGTAAGTGGGAGCTTGTTTTTTCTTCTTCCTCCTTCTTGGCCGTTTACCAGCCCTGTGTTTGTCTCATTACTGGTGTCTGACTGGGACGTTTCCAAATTCCTGTTAAAGGTGATGGTTGTGGTTCAGCTCAGTGCTGTTTGTAGTGACGGACTAGTTGCAAAGGCCTGAGGTGTCTGGACTTTGTTTCGCCTCAGAACGTTCCACTCGGATACAAGGTGGCGAGTGGCCATATTACAATCAATGATTAATTAGGCGCCAGTCTCCCCAGGGTCGTCTTGGTAACGAGCCTCTGAGCACTGTATCCTCGTTATCTGATGGGCAGATAACCTTGTAGAGGAAAGAAAAGGTGAGAGGAAAGGGACCTTACAGATTGCTGCCATTCTTTCTGACACTTTTCTCACGAACTTCCTTCAAACGTATCATAATTACATGCAAATTGGCCCTCTGTTCCTGTGTTCCTGTATCAGCAATGAGGCAGAATAAAGGGTTTTGCCAGTGGGATGAGGTCATTGGGGAAGGAATGGGGGTTGGATGGAATTGACCCCATGTAAATGCTGTCTTGTTATTTAGAGTGGACAGTGAGCTGACACAACAATACTTTGCAGAGTTCGGTTGGCTCTGGTTTTACATATTGACTTTGTACAGACACAAGCTGTATAATCTAGTGACCTGTACAACGATAAATCTCCACAGACTCCTTTTTATTTTGTACAGAAAGAAAAACACATTGTTCAGGCCTGTATTGTGCTGTATTTTTCTCTTACAATCAGTTTGTGAAATGCTTTGGGGAACGACAAATCATCTGCATTTATCGTTAGCGTTAAATATTAAATGTCGTCACTCTAGAATTCAGGAAAACATCTTGATGGTTTATTACTCAGTGGATTTGTTGCTATGCTCCTATTTCAAAATGAGGTTTTCAAGTGAGATTTGAAGTTTATTAAGAATAAATTGGTCTAGTGCTAAACTTTCACCAGACTAAATCTATGTTAATGATCACTTTATTTAATTATCTGGTACTATAAATGACTAGTAGTAAACTTGCAACGCACTAGACAAGTTCTGTAAAGGTATGGTAGAGTGCGGAATAGTGCTGGAATTTAAATTTCTTAAAGGGGACAAACTGTTGACTGTTGTACTTCAACATTGGTGCACAGTGCACACCATTCTCACAATAGAAGAGCATTAACTGTATTTCAAAGACTACTACAATTCAGTTAATTTATGTAAGCATGTGTTAGACTATAAATAATGTTAATTCATTTCTATTTAAAAAAATGTGGAGTGGAGAAAAACTATTGAATGTGCCCTCCCCACTCTTGATCATATTAACATCTCCCATTGCTACCAAAAAGCCATTTCACAAGACCCATCACACTCTGGACATTGTCTCCTCCAACTACCATCAGGCAGGAGATACAGGGTTATGAAAACCAGGACAAAATGCCTTAAAAACAGTTTTCATCTTAAACCCATCATGGCCTTAATATCACAATTACACTGCTGCAATTAATTTCAGGACGTGTGTATTTTGTTTATTGTTCATTAGTCAAATACATGTTCTTAATTTTGCACATTATATCATACAGAATTTAATCAGGGGAAATTTGTATATAGTCAATTTCTCAGTCCTGTATTTATAGACAGTACTTTTATTTATTCTCTTCTCTTTTATTCACTTAAACACGTTTTTAAGTCGAAGGCATTACAATTTTGTTCTTGTAAAAGTGACAATGACAAAGATTTCTCATCTTATGTGTCATCTTATTTGATTTGTATGTGGGCCGGACAGGGTAGATGTTGCCATATGACTGTAAAATGCCCAGGTCAGGTGTAGAAGAATGTCATGCTTGCACAGAGCACTGATCTCAAACCTTTTTAAGATAAACTAGAATTAAAATTTAATCTTTTACTGTAGAATAATTTGCGTTGTTGGGGCAGTACTAGGCTTGTGGTTAAGGAACCAGCCTTGTGACGTGAAGGTTCCTAGTTTGATTTTTGGGCCCACCAAGTACCAAGGCTGAGTGCTCTTGTGCAAGGCACCAAAGCCCAATTGCTCCCTGGGTCCCATGTACAGGGCTGGCCACCGCTCCGGGGATGTGTGCTTACTTCACTCAGTGTGTGTGTGTGTTTTACTGCACGGAAGGGTTAAATATGTAGGACAAATTCCTCTGTGTGTAAGTACAGTAGGCAAAATGGATCACCTTATTAGTTCTAGTATTTGTTTTAAAGGTATAGATTACAAGTGATATCTTTTCTTATTTGAACTAAATAAATCTATATTATTCCTTCATTTTTGTCAATACTGCTATTGATAAACATTGGCAATATTCAACTTTACAAAATAGATTTGTGTCTTATTTATATTTATTTTTTAACATGCTTAAGTTTTTTTAAAATTATATAATTATAAAATTATATATATATATATATATATATATATATATATATATATATATAACCAATACAACTAAAGGATTTTTTGTGTATCATCTTTGCTAGGTGACTGTATATGTGAACATAAACTCCAACATGAGTCTCACGTTTATAATGTTGCATGACCAGCTTTTTCTTCATCATTTTACACTTGTATCTATTTTTATTCTTCAGTCATCCTTTCACAATCCCTCCAATCAGTGTTTTGCACTGTGCTCGTATCCCTTACTGCTTTGCTGATTGTATGCCCATGTCTCTTGTTCTGGAGCAGCCTGCCATGGAGGGGGTGGAGGTGAGATGGTGCTATGTTGGGAGGCTCTCACCGGCCCAGCAGTCTTTCTATTCTTGTGCTTTTTCCTTTTCTCTTTGTGCTGCTCCAGTGCTATGTGTCCTGTATCTGTGGCTCAGTGTGTGTGTGTGTGTGTTGACTCCTGAGTTCCATGTTTGTCTTAAGATGGTCTGTCTCAAGCCTTCCACAGTACCCTACTGATTCAGTGTTTATTGTTAGAATTTACAGAGTGTAATTATTAAATGTCATTTTCTGATTTTTTTTTTCTTTAACAATAAACTTCCAACCCCTTCTCATTTATTCCCTAAAAGTTTTCCTAGTCAACCACGCTGTTTTAGTCTGTATTATCCACATCACTCTAATCTTTCTATAGATGCCACTTACTGATTAGTTGATTTTATTTTCTTTAGGAAATGAAGATTTGCTCAGCCATAATCAACCTCTTCCATCTGATCCCGGCTGCACCTCAGACTCTGGTCAAACCCCTGCTGGAAGTGGTCATGAAGACTGAGAGAGCAATGCTTATAGAGGTGCAGTTTCACTTTCAAATCCACTGCATGGCTTAACCTAGTTTTATATCCTTTGACTGGCCTTGGTTTTAATGTTGTCTCATATTTATGGCTGTGGGCACCAGGCGGGAAGCCCCTTCCGAGAGCCTTTGATCAAGTTCCTAACGCGCCATCCTTCACAAACTGTTGAACTGTTTATGATGGAAGCTACACTCAATGACCCGCAGTGGAGTCGCATGTTTATGGTAAGGCCTTTTGTTTTAAATCCTGTAATTATTTAATTTTAGTACCAAAAATGATAGTCAGAAATGATTTTAACTGCAAAAGCAAACAATGGCAGGAGAACTGCACTGTAATAATGTGAAGCGAACATCACTGTTAAAGCTGGGTTCTGCCACTGACCGGCTCATAATGTTAGAACTAAAACATGCTTATCTTAATAACTGTAAAATACATGCAGAAAATCATTTATTTCTACAAGCAGTCTCTTATCTTCCTCTTCCTCTTGTATGATAATCAGCAGTCCACATTAGTGATTACTGATAGCACACTAAATAGAAATTGTACATGCAGTTGGGTTTATTTAAACATTTCCAAACCTCATCAAGGAAACTCTGCATTTCTTGTAGTTATCATGCAATATCTGCTTTAACTAATCGAAACTTGCTGGAATTAATGGAATTTAATGGAATTAAACAAATCTATGTAATCGCTGGGTAAGACGAAGAGTCATTTCAATTCATTATGCCTATTCTTCTCTTGTAACAATGTGTTTCTTTTATAAATATCATGTTCTCATAAAACACAGTTTTAATGAATGTTCTCAAGTGGGTTTGAGACTTGCATGGAACCGTGTAATGAGGTATAATAGTTCTACGTTTAGCATGTGACCATATGTACAATGTAGTCTTAAGCGCAGGATGATTTTATTTCAAATCGTTCATGGTTTGGTTTGTGTTGAACCCGTGGGAGCTTTGAATCTGTTCCAAAGGTTCATAAAGAACACAGAAGAAAGTACCGTCAGACATTTTTCCTTATTGTACAAATATAATAAGATGCACCAAATATTCTAAAAAGAAAAACTATTTGGATGTTCTGCTGAGTGAAAACACCTAATCATTTATACAAAATAAATCTGTATTTAATGAGGCTGTTTCATTTTTTTTTTTATCTGATTCTTTCATAGTTAGTGACTGGAGCACATTAAGGTTTTTCAGCTTTTATTTAGATTTACCCACAAGGGTAAAGAGGAGAGTCAGTGTGACTTCATCCTCTCACCTACTCCTTCAAAAACCCCTAACCACATAATAAAATTACTGATATTAATGTTTTCAGTTATTTATATGGAGTAATATTATACTGTATTTTAAGAGGTGGCAAAAAACATTTGTTTCACTGAATTATTTAAGTCTTATTGACCATTTTATTAATGGAAAATTAATCTATTGAAGTCCTACTTTGCTCTGTTGCTGTTTATATGTGATGAATGTTTAAATATTTTAATTGCAGTTTAAAAACAGGGTTATTTTGTCAAAAAACAGACAAATCTCCATTTAAATTAAAGTGTATACCCAAGGGTAAAAAAGTAAAAAAAAAAAAAAAAAATCTAAAGTAAAATATAAAATAAAAAGAAAGTACATTTTGGTGTACTCTAATTGAAATTTCTCTAATAGAAATTCAATCCTCTTCATTACTAAACATAAAGTATATTAGCAGCTTTAGGTTCACAGACTCATCCAGATGCATCCCGCTATTTTTTTTCACTCATGTGCAACTGCTTTACAACTTAAAGTACAAGCAAAATGGTTGTTATGAAAATTCTATAAAAAGTAAACCATGTCTGTGATGTTTTGGTTGATGACGCTGTGATGCTGGCCACTGAGCAGCATTGCGCTGTAGAAAAGGTGCTACACTGGAAGAGAAAATCATTATAAATAATATTAAAATGAGTAAAATTTGTAATGTGTTCTTGTATTGTTTCCTGTATTAAGCTTTTATTAAAATAGTGTTTTTAATAAAAACTTTGTTTCCAGAGTTTCCTAAAGCACAAAGATGCCAAAACCCTTCGGGATGTATTGGCCTCAAACCCAAGCCGCTTCGTTCCCCTGCTGGTTCCAGCGGGTACTGCGGGTACAGTGCGACCCGGCTCACCTTCCACCAGCACA
Source organism: Corydoras maculifer (assembly GCA_019802435.1). Classification (NCBI taxonomy): domain Eukaryota; kingdom Metazoa; phylum Chordata; class Actinopteri; order Siluriformes; family Callichthyidae; genus Corydoras; species Corydoras maculifer. The sequence continues at coordinate 2,841,331 of JAFMOD010000271.1, forward strand.
GCTCGTCTAGACCTGCAGTTTCAAGCTATTAAGGTGAATGAAGACTGCTGATTGAGTTGCAGTTTTGACTCTACAATTATCTCCTCAGTTGGACGAGCTGCACTGTAATGTTTTTGTTCTGCTTCAGATCATAAGCATCATAGTGAAGAATGATGAAGGCTGGCTGGCTGGCCAGCACTCTTTGGTAAGCCAGCTCAGGCATGTGTGGGTCAGCGAAACTTTTCAGGAGCGCCACCGTAAAGATAACATGGCTGCAACTAACTGGAAGGAGCCAAAGCTTCTGGCGTACTGTCTGCTTAGCTATTGCAAGTATGTGAAGAATATTTTTACATTTTATTTTTTCATTAACAACATGCATTCTTTTCATCATGTTCTCAGTTGGATTACTTACTCAGTTTCACTGCTGTTTTTTTTATTATTATTATTATTTTTTTTTATTCCTCTGGGGATTAAAAACTCTGTCTTTCCAATATGAGTGCTTTAAACTGTTAGTAAGAATGCAGTGGTAATCTTTCTGCTAATGTGCTTTATTCAGAAGAGGTGGCACATTATATAAGGTGCCTGGAATAACTTTATACACTTCCTGACCAAAATAATGGACTCACACGTGATGTTTTTTTGTCGGGCCGCCTTTAGCTTTGAATACAGCATGCGTCTGCTGAGGCAGCATTTCCACAAGCTTCTGCAATGTCACATTTGTTTTGTCCAGAGTTGCATTACATTTTCCCCTTGTATTAATGATTGGATTTGGATCACTGCACAAAGTCTTCTCCAGCACATCTTATAGATTCTCTATGGTGTTCAAGTTTAAACTCTGTGATGGCCGATCCATGTGTGAAAATGATGTCTCATGTTCCCTGAACCACTCTTCCACACTATCAGCCTGATGAAATGTGGCATTGTTAAGCGGATGTGGAATAGGTCTGTGTGATCAGAGAGAAAAAATTTTACGGAATAACGTGGTGGTTCAGTATATTCAGGTCATCAGCTGACCTCATTCTTTGGACATATGAGATTGCCGATCCCAGATCTGACTAACTGAAGCATATTTACATTCCAGGTGGTGAACTTTTTTGGCCTGGCAGATTATATTCAGAATTAATGTGCTATTGTAATGTGAGCAGTACTGAAGTGGTAATAGAATGACTTGATGGTATTTTGCTCTTCTAGGCGAAACTACAATGAGATCCTGCTGCTTTTCCAGTTGCTGCGAGCCTTTACTGGACGCTTTCTCTGTAACATGACTTTCTTGAAGGAGTACATGGAGGAGGAGATTCCTAAGAACTATAGCATCACCCATAAACGAGCCCTCTTCTTCCACTTCGTTCAGTGTAACGACCCACAGTTTAATGATGAACTCAAAGCCAAGGTAAGATCATTTAGACCGAGGAATTTTACCTCGTATTTCCTGTGTAATGTTTCTTCGTTTATTATAAGCTGTGGTAATCAAATTTGAGCATGATGAAGTGTGCATGCAGGTGAGAGAAGTGTACTATGAGTAAAGCATCTTTGTTAGTCACACTGGTTGTAAGCTGCAAAATGACCTTTAGCTTCTGTTTAAACAGCAGCAGGATTAAGTATAGTGTTATTATTATATAATTATTATAATTATATTGGTTCTGTCCAAATTCACATGCTTATTTTAGATTTTTTTATTTATTTGCTAAGAAACATTTATTAGGCAGTGAATAATAGTTTTTTTTTAAAGTATGCATTTGGTTGCTAAATATTTCAGTCATGTTATTAGTGATTGTTAGCTCTTAAGTCTAAATTAGTTCTTAAAGGGTTGCCGTTTTAGCATATAGCAGGTTTTGCAGATTAATTGGACTTACGTATCCCAACATAATAGTTGGAGTCAGAACACAGGTTTGTTTAGTCGTGATCCCCAACCCTGGAGAATTAAGGGTCAAGAGACTTAACATATTATGACTTGACTTATTGTGGTTGATGCAAGATTTGAACCCCCAACATTTAGCCCTACTATTCTCTTGGTAATACTGCTTCTTGTTATACACCCTGCCAGGACAAACAAATAATTTGCATGTGCTTATGTTTTGCTACTTCACCCGGTGGACCTACAGTTGAGCATTAACATGTGCGTTGTTTTGACTCTTTTGTAATTTTGCAGCATTTCTTTTGCATTTAGAATTCTATTTATTATATATATTATTTTTTTCATATATTTGTTTGTAGAATTACTTTGACTGAGGTCTTATATTGATGCCAGAAGTGTTAAACCTCCTTTTAAAGTGCTCCCCAGTCAGGACTTTGTTGTAGAACAGTTCATGTGTGAAAATTATTCCTTCTGCTCCCTGAATCAGTCCTTGACAACTTGAGCCTGATGGGTTTTGGCATTGTCATCCTGCAATATGCCTCTGCCATTAGAGAAAAAAAATCCATAGATTTGAGCATTCTGGTCATTTAGCTTCACAGCTAGCTTCATTTTATCCCCATATAAATTCTGACCAGTTACTACAACCTCAGTTCTGACATCCAAAAAATGTTTTTTTTTTTTTTTTTTTTTTTTTTTTGTCAGACTCTATAGATCTTCCCAACATATTTACAGATACCTGTAAGACAAGTCATCAGCTGAAAACCAGTCATTTTATTTTTGTGAGGAACCTGCTTAGAAAATGGTGCACAATACCGGTTCTTTATATACACCATAAATTTTATGGCACAGGTTAAATAGAAGAGCGTGATTCATGCAGCACTTGAGGATTTTCTTTTCCCTAATGTGAAATGAACTTGCCAGTATGGTTGGGAGAATTCATCATTTTTACAATTGGTTGCGATTACAAACATTAAAATGCATTTGTGAAACTTTAGACCAAGTGATGCAACTTTCACACAATAGTTTTTTTTTTTCTTTTTTAATATGAAATATTCAGCAAACGATCCAGTTTGTCTTTTTTCTAAGTAGCATTGCATTGTTCCTGTGATTTCTGGCAGTTTTTTGGTAAAGTCTTTGCATAATAATCCCAATAATCATCTAATCCTTTTTTTTTTTTTGACAATAAATCGAGCCATCCAAATCTGTAATCGTCAGATTAAAGCTTTCTGTGTCAGTGTCCATTTAAAATGGCTTGACTTTGTCAGACCTTTTCTGATATTAAGTGGATCTTTAAGGGGTGGAACCAATATTTTTGTTTTTGTGCATCCCAAATACCAGCCGTGTACTTCATTAGAGCTGAGGATTGAGGCGCAAGATTGGATCGTGCTGCCGTCATGCTACCTGAGCGTTGGCCTCTAATCCAGCACATGAGAGATGATGATAAATATGTATGGGCTGGAGCGCACAGGAGGTGGGCGTATTCACCGAATCCAACTTGCCTCTCGAAGGTACTAAGCAGAAAACCGCAGCCCTCTGAGGAGTGCTAATGAACATTTCTTAGCAGATTACTCGCTCTTAATCAGCGCCAATAAAATCAGAAGAAAGATCCAGCACAGTCTGTGGGAGTGGGGGGGGGCTGGCACACAGTGAGTATAAAAATAGTGACGGGGTGGTGCCTCTGTAGTTCAGGCCAAACCTTATCCGTGCAGATCTGCATTTTAATAGAGTCCTATAAACACCCTTCATATAGATGACACAGACGTCTAGATTTCCCCTTCAATGGGGACATTAATGCACTTTAATGGGAACCCAGGACAGATTTTAACCTATTTTTTGGGGGTCTGAATATTTGTCGGGGCTAAAAATCTGTCATTGTTGTACCTCCTTTACCACAGTCAGATCCATGATGTTATAAGTATTTGAGAACACAGAAATGATCTTTATATATCGACGTGTGAATGTTTAAAACCTGAGTAACTGTTTAAAAAAAAAAAAAAGTTACCTCAGTTGTGTTCATTTTCTTATCACAGCAATGCATTGGTCCATGTCCTTTAGTACTTTTCTTATGTAAGTAGAAGTTTGGTAGTAGTTTAGAAGAGAATATTATCTATTAAATATATAAAGTAATATCTACAAATTAGTTTCATAAAATTTATATTTAGTCATTTAGCAGACACTTTTATCTTACAAATGAGAGAACATCACAAGTCAGTTCAGAGGCGAGATGTACTTACATTGACAAGAGGAAACTCTACACGGAAGTTAATGGATCCATCTGCTTAATGTACATCAACAGTGTGGAAGATTTTGGGTTGCCTGTGAATTACAACAGCACTAGATTCCAGGTGTTAGATTGAACACGGACGGTTTGTCAGCGTGGTGGGGTATGTTTGTGAAAACATTTTGAACTTGCTAATGTATATTCAGTGACATTTATGCACATGTGCCAATAAGCAGAGATAATGAAAAATAAAAACCTGCAAACCAACATCTTCACTGCATTAATACAGCCTCTGAGATAAGACCGGAACAAAACCATCACTGAAGCAATTGGCATGTACATTTCATCATCTGTACTGTACTGTAATAAGTGCTTGAGAAATTTAAATTTGATACATTGCTGCCTAATGCACATGTTTTATTAATTTAGCATTTGCATATCAGATTTCATTTAGTTTTGTATGGCCCTTGCGCTATATCGAATTTGTACAGAACCCGTAGGCTCCATAACGTGGTGTGAACTATGAATTTTGTGTACTGCCACACACCTACTACAAACAGACAAATCTCTTTTAATAGTAACTGTTAGGACTGTAAAAGTTGAGAAAGGGTTAACAAATAAAAACCAAACATTTACATGTGAGATTTTTTTTTTTTTACTGCCTTTCAAAACAAACCAGCTGTGTTAAAATCAGTGCTGCAGAAAGTGCACAAAGAGGATTTTTTATTTTTTTTTGATAAGGCACTGCGGCATATTTTAACATAATGCTTGTATAAGGTAGTAAGCACAGCAGGGTTCGGGATTTCGGCAGTGGGGAATGCTGTGTTTAGGAGCTGTGTAATAGAATCTTTGCCATGCCATCACTCATACGAACAGTAGAGAGGCTCATTAAAGAGAGGGATAATGAAGGCACACCTGCAGCCCTGTGGCATGACTGATAGCAGCGTTGTACACATTGTCCTTTTTTTTTTAAACATGCATGAAAACATGACAAAAACACACACACACAGTGAGGGCCATTAGGCAGCACAGGGCCGCCAGCAAACGAGCTTCTGTCTCACCTGCACATCCAGACAAAGTGGCTTGGCTTGCTGATCTGAAGTACCGCAGGCAAAAAGGAGACGTGATTATTGATCGCTTTTTCTAATGGGATGTGTCTTAGCTCAAGTGGTGATGCCAGATGCTTTCCTTTGTGGGTGTAATGTGATGTGTTTCAGACAATGCCCATAAACATTCAGCTCAGACTGCTGGAATTTGATTTCGAGATCAAAGGGATTGTTTGTTCTGAGTATTATATATAGTGTTTTACTAATATTGACAGACTTATCTGGCTTTGGCAGAGGGCAGGAAAATGCTGCTTAGCTTTATGTAGTCTGCTGTCTGCTGGTGGAATTATATTTGTCTGGGTAAACCTTAATGCTACAGCGGATAATGACATTTTAAAGCGGAGTCTCTCAAGCACTACGACTGTTTCCTTATTTAGTGGGCCTATGTTTATAACAATACAACTATGATTTATTAAAATATATTTTTGATAGAATAGAACCTAAACTAAATAATGGTTTTGTTAAAAGACGACTTTGTTAGATACATAGTTATCAGCATTTTTTTTTTCTTAATTTGGTCACATGCTTTATATTATTTGTGGTATATTTGCCTGTTATTGTTCAGATCCAATTTAAATGCCTTTTCATGTCAAGGTCAAAATAGCAGCATCTTGAATTCTGTTATCGAACCGTTTAAGACCTTTTTTGGAAGGTTAAATCTGGTAACAATCCATATTTTTCAGCCGTTGAAAAAGGAATGTACACATTTTTTTAAATTATATTGTTTTACATATAAGGACACGTTTCAAAATGGTGCCCTTTTATTTTAAGTCTTCTATTTAAATAACTGCATGAACAAAACATGACAAATTAGTTTCATTATTTGTTTAACAAAATTGAGGACAGAATGCAGTAATAATGAGCTGGGCCTTCTGTATTCATAGGAATTAAGAGTCGGGGTCCGGTTCTGCTAATCTCTTTCATAAATTGATCATCAGCAAGTGTGACCTTCTCTATAAACGCAGACAAGTTGGCAGTTTGCTCTGTTGTTTGGGGGTGTGGAGGGTTTGTGGGGGGGTGTTGATATGACTCCAAGGATAAACGTCATTAATTGCTGCTTCCTATTAATCTGAGAAATGTTGCAAGGCCATTGACAAACACTTTAAAGTCCATTATTTCATAATCAGAGATTATTTACATGTGTAAGACTGAGAAAGCTGACAACCTTTCCAGTATTGGGTGTCACTAATTACACCGCAACATGCAATGTGAAGTAAAAACTGTAAAGTGTTTGTCAATGACATTGCAACATTTTCCAGATTAATAGGCAGCAACAATTGATGTTGTTTATCCTTGGGATCATGTCAGTGCTCCCTGACCAAAATGTCTGCGTTCATAGAAGAGGTCACACTTGCTGATCAATTTGTCAAGAATAGGAGTTTAGCAGAACCGGAATATGACTTACCCTCTTAATTCCCATGAATAAAGAAGGTACATGTCAAGCCACAGGTCTTGGAAATCTAGCCATGATAAACCCCCTTTTTAATTTGTTTTTTTTTAATGGTGCTCTATAGTTTTTTGTGCTAATTAATAGTGAGATGCAGAAATTTTCTTTTAAACCATCAAATACCTTAATAAATATTTTGCATTTTTACCATAATACAGTATGTGCAGTTTATAACCTCCATTACTGCTATTTTAAATAATTGTTGTGTTAATTTAAAGTACTACTGAAGAAATTTAGTCAATGATTAATTTCTTATTTCTTGATTTTGTATTTTGTACTACCAACATGGTCCTTGCTTATGATGACGTTAATGTTAATTTACGCATCTTTGGTTATTTTGCATTTTGCTCCAGGCTCTTGAAGGGAATGGCAAGTAACAAGCTGATTGGTTTATTGTATTTGTATAGGCACCATGGACACAGGCTTTTAACTTTATTTATAGATAGATTGAAAACCCCCTTTACAGAGTTCATTCTAGATTCAGATGAGTCTGAAACTATTTGCCTGTTCTGTTTACTCCACCCAGCCTCTTACCTCTTACTTCATAGGCTTTTTGAACACAACTTTGAAACATGTCCTTTCCTCTCATCCAAATGGACAGTTGGTATAAATATCAGATCTGATTATATGATAAACACATTCCTGAATTGACATTTTTACCATTTTGATTTAGATCACCCCCCACCCAATTTGTTTCTTACTTTGTTTTCTTTTATTAGTCTTTTTTTCACTACACTTCAACACGATAGCTTTTAGTCACATTCATCATTTCCTTCCCTGGAAGTTGCACAGGAGAGCCAGAGGGAACATAAATGGTCTAATGAAGTTATTGTAATGTTCTCCCATGTCATTGTGATTAATATCATCATGCTGGAGAATGAACTGAAAACCATGACTCAAAATCAGAGCTCCCACCCAGCAGCACAAGTTCATCGACAGTAATAAATTACAGCATGTTTGACAACTTGGTCATGTTGTGGAGAAAGCTTAGCATTTGAAACATCATACTTTTGCCTTTCTGGGATGATAAAATGACTACATTTGATCAGGTGTGTTTTCTGTGACATCTTTCAGGTTTTACAACACATCCTGCACCCAGCTTTTCTCCACAGCTTTGAGAAGGGAGAGGGTGAACAGCTTCTTGGTCCTCCCAACCCAGAAGGTGATAACCCTGATAGCATCACCAGTGTCTTCATCACCAAGGTAATCCCACCTCTTTCTTGCCATGTCTAGTGTGACAGCTGAGTGGGGTGGGCTGTGGTGGTGGTGGTGGTGGGGAGGCTGCCTGAGGGAAATATTGCAACCACGGTAAAGGTCATTGTGTTTGGGTTTTTCGAATCCGATTATAGCCGAGACAAAAAGCTTGGGGGATAATGGCCTCCATTTGTTTCACGCTTAAATTGATTAGCCCTTTTCCAGTCTGGCATTCACCATGGCCATGAGCCTGGGCTATCAGTCTCTCACTGAACAGGTCTTTCTCAGTCACCTCAAGTAACTGTATTTACCCTCCGGTATCACTATCTTTAGAGGACATAAGTCCGGTTTCCTTTTTGTTGTAATAACCTGGGATGCTTTTTTGCAGGTGCTGGACCCAGAGAAACAGGCAGATCTCCTGGACTCGCTGAGAATCAACCTGCTGCAGTTCTCCACTCTGCTGGTGGAGCATGCACCACACCACATTCATGATAATAACAAGAGCAGGAACAGCAAACTGAGGCGCCTCATGACATTCGCATGGCCCTGTCTGCTGCCTAAAGCCTGTGTGGATCCAGCCTGCAAATACAGTGGCCACCTGCTTCTTGCCCACATTATCGCCAAATTTGCCATTCACAAGAAGATTGTACTGCAGGTTAGAATATTCCTGAAATGAAACATTTGTAGCTTCTGACTGTCAGTCAGGGTTTGTTGTCATCTAAAATTCATCTATTATAATCATGGCTCAGTTGATCAGCTTTGTCCCATATCATGCCAAGTGATTATGCTGCGTTAGAAACTGGTCTATAACGGTCTTTCCACTTAAATTGTGTTGTACATTTTATGTCTTTTGATCACTTCCTCTAAAGAAAAATATAATTTTATAGCTCTGTTATAGCTAAATATCTTTTTTTGTAAAAAAAAAAAAAAAAATAGCTATAGAGAAAAATAGAATGGAGAGCTATTGCTTTTACGAAGTAATTATTTTAAAATGTTTAGTCTTTATACATAGATTAATTATTTTAAAGCTTTTGTAGTTGTTATGGACTCAGAGTTGGTATATGGAACAGACCCAAATCAAACCAATTTTTAAAAAGGATGGAAGAGATAAAGAATTAATGTATTTGTTTTTTGTATAAGGGTGGATCTTCTAATAAGCCACTATACATAGTGAAATCTGTCTTACTAGTTAATCATCTGGTATATACAACCTTTCAGCATGTTCCCCCAACATGTATATGGAGCATCAAGCATACTGGATTCAAATACCAGTCCTCGACTCATACACACTCATCATTTCCTTTGCTCCCGTGCAACATAAACATGATTTTACTCATAGTTACTCTGCACATTATAACTGTTCTTTCAAGCTGGTCATGTGTAGTTGTATTTTGCGAAAACTTTTGATTTAAGCTTTTGATTGTTTCTGTGCTCCACACCACAGAGCATGTAATTCTTTGTTGCCAATATCGAACTACCAGCACTGGAGCTATTTTTTTTGTTTGTTTAAGCCTGCAAAGGGACTTGGTTTTTCTAACTGTCATTTAATTAGATCGCCATTTAAATACCACACCTCATTGGAAAAAGAATAATGCCGGCAACAAGATGGATGGATGCAATCAAATAAATTATGAACAAACCGTTAAGAAGCCCGAAGACCCAAACAGAATGGAGTATTTTCTTAAGAAACACTATGATCGCCTGGGGTCTGGATCGATTTGAAGGCATTTAATACTAATTACGCCAGCTATGTAGTAAATCCATTAAAAACGACTTTCTGGATTCGTTGCTTAATGATTAATTATAGAATGTATGTTCTCTATGTATTCCTGCATCTGTGAGTTTGCTCGCACCCGCCACTATTTTCCAGAGGAATGAATATTAATGAGTAGTGGTATAAGAACACAGCAAAAACTGTTTTTTTTTTCTTGTTTTTTTTTTTTTCTTTTCTTAAATAAATTACAATTCTATTGCAATTTGCATAATTTACATCTGTTAATTTTCACTTATTTCCTTTCCAGGTGTTCCACAGTCTGTTGAAGGCTCATACCATGGAAGCTCGTGCCATCGTACGGCAAGCCATGGCTATTCTCACACCGGCCGTCCCTGCTCGAATGGAGGATGGCCACCAAATGCTCACACACTGGACTCGAAAGATCATAGTAGAGGAGGGACACACTGTGCCGCAACTAGTACACATACTGCACCTGATCGTACAGCACTTCAGGGTATGAATATGCAGCATGTTCTATTGTATGTCATATTAGGAGCATTGTTCAAAGAGTAAATGTGGACCTTACGCAGAACTGTATGTAGTGTTTCTAATTAAATACTCAGATGATGAACATAGTTGATAATGTCAAATGCAATTATTATGACTGAGTTATTTTTGTCTGTTGACTTGATTTCATTAGGTGTACTATCCTGTAAGACATCACCTGGTACAGCACATGATCAGTGCCATGCAGCGGCTCGGATTTACACCCAGCGTCACCATCGAGCAAAGGAAGCTGGCTGTGGACTTGGCTGAAGTGGTTATTAAATGGGAGCTTCAGCGAATCAAAGATCAGCAGGTCTAGCTTCACATTGCAAATTCCTGCTTTTTAAACCTTAGACTGAAGGTGGTGTTTGTGCAGTGTTTGCATTATTTGTGGTTTGATGTATATATTATGTAAATTGCCCGGGCAGCATGGTGGCCCTGTGGTTCGCACTTCTGCCTCACAGCAGGTTGCTCCTGGATTCAGGTTGCGGGCTGGGTAAACAATAGGCTGTTCTGTGGGGAGTCTGCAGGTCCTCTCGCTGCCTGAGCGGCTTTCCTCCCACATTTTAAAAACATGTCGGTGGGTAAATAAGGGACTCTAAACTGTCCAACCCTCCATTACTTCGTTGCAACTGTTTCTGTCGGGAAATAACCAGTAAAGCTGTCCAGATGTTAAACTCCTAATTAAACAAACAATAACAATTCCGCTTTCAAAGCAGCTGGTTGTCTCCAACATGTGATTATAATGTGAGTGTGTCTCCAGCCTTAAAGTCGCTTTTTTTTTCTGTCATGCAGTACTTTCCTCTTTGTTCTTAGTAGTGCAGAACAGCCCTGTACCCTCTGTTTGTCGGTCATGAATTCATCTGAATGTTGGCTTTTGAGCTTATAGTCCTTCTGGCTCAGGGCATAAGCATTTAAACTTTATTTAAATGAGTCCATTGGGTTATTAGACTGCAATTATAAACAATTTTATTAACATTAAAATTTTTTATTACAATCAAAGATTCATTTCAAATATTTTAAACTTAAGACCGCGTATTCACAATTTCATAAACCAGCCCCTGGTCTTAACCATGTTTTCCTTTCTACTTTTATTTGGATAAAACCTTTGATAGATAAGCAGAGCATCTGATTATCCCTGTATATCAGGACTTTTAGGCATTTTTGTTTTCAGCAATGGCTTTATGGTTGTTTTTGTTATTATTAACCATTACTTGGTTGCCAAATTGTAATAAAGCAATCAAAATAACACACATACTTTAGATAAATATAATTTTTTTCAATACTTTCAAGCTGTATTCTTTCATGGCAGTACCAGGGTCTGTACAACCATGAAAGATTTACTTCACTCTAATGATGAATGTCGCCTGGTGATTTCACCTCACCGAGGAGCTAATGCTCACTCTTTAGCGTTCACCTCTGCTAAATGGTGGAACAAACTTCCCATCTCTGTCCATAAGGCAGAGTCACTTGGCATCAGTTCTGCAGTACAACTCAAAAGTTTGAAAGCACCTTCTTATTGCTCCACTTGTCCATGTCCTCAGTTCCACTTACCGTAAAGATGGACTTTATATTATCTGTTCTACTGTGTTAGTCCCCTTTATTCTGTTATTTAAAGATCAGGACCCTTATAGTAGCACCACAGAGCAGGTATTATTAGGTTAGTGCATTATTCCTATCCCAGCTGTGTCACTGAAGTATTTAAATGACATTACAGCAGCACTGCTTTTTATTATACCAAATTTTATATTATTATACCAAAATATACCTGTTCTGTGATGGTCCTGACCAATAGAGAACAGAGGACCAACAGGTGACCTAACAAAAAAGAAAACAAATAGTACAGTCTGTAATTGTAAAACTACAAGTCAATAGAAAATATACACTAGAGCAAGAAGGGGGTGTGTCAACTTTTGACTGGTACTATATATAAAGCAGAGTGAGTACAATTTGTGAAACATTTTAAATCATTAAAATATTTTACATAATAAAATGTCCATTAATAAAAAAAATGTTTCCATTATACTGTGAAATCCGGTGGAATGATAAATTTGTGCTTTTTCTCTGCGTTTAGCCCGAGTCTGATGGAGACTCCAGTGGAGGTGGTGAGGGCTCCAGCTCAGGAGCACTGAAGCGAGGTGCATCCGTTGATTCTGCTCAGGACGGGAAACGTTTTCGCAGTGCTGCTGGTGCAGTAAGCACGGTATGAGAACTCCCACACCCACTGAGGGTGAACATGCACTCTGCACCTAGCTTTAACACCTTCTTTATTTATTTATTTATTTTTTGCTGTTTTCTTGTGCTGTATTCGATCAAAAATATTCATATTAGTTTTTCTTACCACATGGGTTTCTCTAATTAGGTGTTTGGCCGCAGTCAGTCGATTCCTGGCACAGAGGCTCTGATCACCAAGCCAGTGGAGAAGCAGCACACCGATACTGTGGTCAACTTTCTTATTCGCATTGCCTGCCAGGTAAGCAAACCTGACACACCCGAGTGATCATCTTCAGTCCTTCATGGTTGCAGGACGTTGCATTTCAGTGTTTACTATTCTACAATGTGCTGCAACATAACTCTGTATTACTTCTGCAGGTTAATGACAGCAGTAGTGTAGCAGGCTCCCCTGGAGAACTGCTGTCCCGTCGCTGTGTGAATCTGATGAAAATGGCCCTCAAGCCAGACATGTGGCCCCGTGCTGAGCTTAAACTGCAGTGGTTTGAAAAGCTGCTCATGACTGTGGTACGTATTAGAGTCAAACCTTGTTAAGTCATTTATCGTCTTTTAGAATACAGCTATACTACGTTTTCAGACTAAGTACGAGCATATCAATTGTAATCACTGTCTGAGTACAGAGCCAAACTAACACTAACATAACATATTTGATCCTAAAGGCAAAAAATGGCTCTATTCCTTTTTTTCTGCCATAAAAAAAGTTAAATATTCATCATGTAACATACCCAAAATCACGTAAATAAAAACTACAAGTCTACAAAAGTCCCCAGGGTCTGAGTTATATACAAATACAAAATAGTATACTTTAAATCTATTTAGATAATTTCACCTCTCATTCATGGCACAAAGTTCTGTATATTTAAATGAAATATGTATTGCATGTGTGAATCATATAATGTGATGACGTATTGCACCCAATATAGTTTTGCACATATGAACCATAATTTGTTATTGTACATATAAGTTGTGGTATTACACAATGAGGGAGGTCTTATAGAGTTTGATAGCCACAGGTAGGAAAGACCTCCTGTGACGCTCCATGGTGCATTTGGGAGGAAAGAGGATCCTACCAACATCATGAAACACTAGATGATTAATGTTCATAGAATACCCTTGTTCACAGTCATGATCCTCATTTCAGCGACAGGACAGATTACATTCAGTCATTTATCTTATATTAAAATATTATGTTATGCTTCATTTTATGTTGCATTAGAAATGGTTATTAAAGCAGTTTTTACTTATTATTTTAAATGGTGTCTTATTTTAAATACACTTACCATTGGATTAGATACATCTCACTCTCTCTTGTTACCATATGGATATACTTTGTGGCTTCCTTCTGTACTCTATTTGTTTTTCTACATACCTAGTTAGTCCCTTTTACTTGGTTCTCGGCTGATCAGGACCCCCACAGAGCAGGTATTATTAGGGTGGTGGTTGAAGTTATGAGTGGATCAGATACCTGTATGTTCTGATTTGTGTACTGTTCCACTCGCAGCATAATTTACACTAATTCACCTTCACCATCATGTCAGTATCACTGCAGTACAGCAAGTCATCCACCACCTAATTCCTCCTCTGTGGGGGTCCTGATCATAAGAGAACCCATTAAAGCATTCTCACCAAGTATGTAGAGAAACAGATGTGTATGGTGTGTAATTGTAAAACTATAATATCCTTCTCTGTTAGTGGAACTAAAAAATGGACATGGAGTGTAGAACCGAAGAGGTGTACCTAATAAAATGGCCTGTGAGTGCATGTTTCCATGGAGTGTTTCTGTAGCTTAAATTTCATCCTTATTAAATACAAAAAGCACTGAGTATATAAGGATTGATTTTTTTGCAGTTTAAAATTACACACTGAATAGTTTTCCTGCCCCAGTTTGCCAAACACGGGTAGTTTTAAAAACTTTCTCTGGCTTATCTGTCTTCAGAGCTTGTCCTTCTCTTCTATCATTGCTTCTTATTCTTTCCATTGCCGTTCCAAAAGCAGTTTTGACGTGAGCCAAATCGATATCTTCTGGCTTATGAGTGATTTTTCTCTCCCGCTGAAGCTCAGCACTGTGACTAATTCTGTTGTCATCTGAGGACTGGCTCTCAATTAAGCAGCCTATCAGCCTTTTCAGGGTGTTCTCTTTGTCTGTCTCTTTTTCTTCCTCTTCCTCATTCTCTCTTTTTCTCTGCTTCCCCTGCCACAGAAGCAGTGGCCTTCCTGTCTTTCAGACACTACGCTATTGATTCTTTACAGGGCCAGACACATGTGCCCTTCTCCAGGCTTGTGTGGGCCTGTGATTGAAATGAACTAATGATGCCTTATTCCCCAGGCTGCAATAAACAATCACCATGCAACCTGTCCAGACCTTGTGTAATTGGAGAATCCTGGAGTTTGGCCTTTGCCTGCTGTAAATATCAGAAAACAGATCATTTTTCTCACTTCGTGTTTTGACTGTTTGTGTCTGCACGTTGAAGGACAGACACATTTTAGGTGTAAATCACCTCAAGTATCATTTAAGCTGGTTAAAGTACTTGTTCTTAATGAATGCAGTCTAATTAATTATAATGATTATGCTGCTTTCTGAAAAGCAACACTTTGAATTATCTTTTGACCTTTTCTTTTGATTAATTCTTCCTCTTTGCCCTTTGTCGTTATTTGGACTGAAACATTGAGAGTCCCTTGTTAAGATTTTGTCTGACTTGGGAATAAGGAACTAACAGTGATGTAAGGTTTTGTGTAAGTCAGTGTTTTTAAAGCAAGTAAATTGAACTGATCAAAATTCTGCAGCTAACACAGATGTGGTATATTGTTATTGACTTATGAATATAGCCCTTAATTACTTGACTATAACAGTTATTGATTTATATATATATATAACCCCATGTTGGGGGTGTTGCGTTACTATACTGTATATTTATACACAAATCATTTATCCATTCATTTCTTATTTAATTACCCTCATCAGGGTCACTTGGTGATGCTGTATCTTATTCCACTGCTTATAGAGAAATAGGTTTGACAGTGGACCTGTGGCCAGTCTGTTTAGGACAAACGCACATTCACACATGTTCAAAACTTGGGGAATTTTTGTATTGCTGTTACACCTGCATGCATGTTTTTAGAACTTTGAAGAAAACTAGAGCTTCAGGCAAAAAAAAAAAAACATAAAACAAATTCCATACAGAGTGGTTTTGTCTACTCTGCACAAGAATTGAACCTGTTGCAGAATGATGGTTTATTATCTGATGCTCCTCTTATTGCCCCATATAATTTCAGTAGGCTTGACCAGTCTGCCTTAATAGCTGCTTGTCAATCTATAAACCTTATACCGTTATGTTTACACCAGTTGCAACAGAATCGTATATATTTCCCACTGTATTCTTTTTCAGCCATGATGGGTGGTGGCTTATGCACATTTTGCTGCTTGCAAGATGGATACAGAATCAGATATTTTAATAACACTTTATTAATTCCCAGGGGGAAATTGCAGTTTTTACAGATGCACTAATTGTCGTGTTTATGCAAGAAGAGAACGTATATAGAAGTAGAATTTAAAAAATTAACAATAAGCACAGTAAAATTTTACTAAATGTACCAAAAATACAGAATAAAGTATAAGTAAAGTGGCATGTGTAAAGTGTGTTAAATTTAGTCATTGTGTATGGCTTTGCTCTTCTATAGTAGTTTTAGATTTTAGCATTTTCTGAAGCAACGATGAACTGTGTTCAGTGAGTTACAGGCTGAGATTACTGAGATTTCTCAAACTTCCCAAAATGTTTTGCTGAACATTGTGAACCATAGACTATATAAATAATTCATTTTTCTCATACAGTTTGATGAGCATTAGCGTTTTATGAATGTTGTCTTTATAAAATCACCTTGCTTTCACCTGATGTTTGTACAATGTTTTAAAATGGTGTAACCTGAATAATTTATTTAAGCTTTTTGCCTTTTGTTCCAAATTGCCATGTTCCAATGTTTTAACAGTAAAACAAATCAAGTGAAAACAATTTAAATGTTTTGTTTTCAGACAAAACCTGTAATATTTCACCTACTACTCTTGGTTAACATCTTTGATAGGAGCAGCCCAGTCAGGCCAACTTCTCCAACATCTGCACCGGGCTGGAGATCCTGAGTTTTCTGCTGACAGTTCTGCTGTCCCCAGCCATCCTGGCTCATTTCAAGCCTCTACAACGAGGCATCGCAGCCTGTATGACCTGCACCAACACGAAAGTCCTGCGAGCTGTGCACTCCCTGCTCTCCAGATTAATGAACATCTTTCCCACGGAACCCAGTGAGTTCAGCACAAATCAGCACTGATTACATGCCAAGATTTAAAAATGTAACTTTATGTTTACATCACATGTTAAACAGGTGCAGGGAGAAGTGTTTGGCTCTATATCACATATGCTTTAGTGGGCCTGCCAAAATCTAGCATGTGGTTGTAGCCTTCAATGACTTTGTTTCACTTAAATTACGTAAAATGAATCAATCTTAATTGGTCTCATCATAGAGATTCACTGGTAACAGCAGCAAATTTACACAAGTAGTAAAAAGGAAAGTTTATTAGCCTTTATTTATTTATTTATTTTATTTATTTTTTAACTGCGAGAAAAAAAATGCCAAGCAAAACAACTTTCACATCACATACATACAAGTTTCTCTTGCACACAGTAGTGTTAAACACTGTTGGCCACCAAACACTGGTATTGCTGCTCGGACCATGTTAGAGATGATGAGACATCTTGATCTATTTCTTGGTGGTTATAAAGAGTATGTATCCACACAGACTTTTGCCCTTAATTTATAATATACACATACAGTTGTTACAAAAAGTTCTATATTTTATTTAATACATTTAAAAGAAGGTATCAAATCAATTAAATATATTTGGTCATGTATTCATTCATTCATTATCTTCCGCTTATCCTCTATTAGGGTCGCGGTGGGGTTCCCCATGCCCATCCAGGGGAGAACATCTCGGGCGCTGGGCAGATAGACACAGGACAGGGCGCCAATCCACACACTCTAAACGGGGCAATTTGGAGAATTCAATTAACT
This sequence comes from Corydoras maculifer, assembly GCA_019802435.1. Classification (NCBI taxonomy): domain Eukaryota; kingdom Metazoa; phylum Chordata; class Actinopteri; order Siluriformes; family Callichthyidae; genus Corydoras; species Corydoras maculifer. The sequence continues at coordinate 2,858,683 of JAFMOD010000271.1, forward strand.
TGATCCATGTTTTTGGACTGTGGGAGGAAACCGGAGAACCCGGAGGAAACTCACGCAGACACGGGGAGAACATGGAAACTCCACCCAGATGGGGATTCGAACCGGGAATCCCTAGCGCTGAGAGGCGAACGTGCTAACCACTAAGCCACTGTGCCGCCCTGGTCATGTATTTATTTAAAAAATCCAATATACCAGATCTGTCAAAAATTAAAACCTTAAGGATAATCAGATGTTTTAAAAGTGAAATTACAGATTTTGTTTCAGTCCATGGGATGAGAGTAGGCATCCTGTTTTGTTTTGTATTTTAAGAACAGAGGTCTATTATTGTCTGATCATAATACAAAATAATTATAAAAGTCTGTCATGACATGAACAAAGACCTTCTAAAGACCTCAGAAGAGTTGTTAATGTTTATTAGACTGGGCAATTTTACTAAATCATCTCTTTGGCTAACAGAACCAAAATACAGGAACTTTTCAGCCCCGCTATGTTGACTTAATAAGGCACATTGACATCATGTTTTCTGAAACCTCAGTTTATAATTTTTTGGGTAAATCAGTGCTTTAAAGAAGATTGCAGAGTAAATTTTAAATAATAAAAATCTCTGAGTTAATAAATCAGTTCAAATGCAAATTCCTTTTCTTTAAAGATTAATTATTAGGACTGAGTGAGTCTCTTTTTGTCAGTAACCTTCAGTCACATTGTTTTATATATGTGAATACAATTGTGTTGCATCATTTGCTTCCTCACCAATATTTCGTTTGTGGGTTCTGACCAGCTTCTGTACACAGCGCGTGCATATTTTAACCAGCTTTCATCCAAAGCACTTACAAATCCACTGCATTTCATTTTCACACCTTTAAAAGCTTTAGGAACAACTTCTATTCATTTATTTCTGCTTACATTTTTGTGTCACATTGTTGTGTGGCCTCTGAACCAAAGGTTACATAATGAGTGAAGAATACAAAATTTTACTCCTGTTTCATAGTAAAAATTATTTTACACAACCAGTCGAAAGTTTGGACACATCTCCTTCTTGCTCCATTGTCTATTTTCTCCACCGTCCATAGAGAATGGACTCAGTAGTTTTACAGTTACAGACTGTAGTGAATCTGTTTTCTATATTTGTTAGTCCCTGTTGGTTCTCTGTTGTCTATTGGTCAGGATCATCACAGAACAGGCATCATTTGGGTGGTGGATTGTCACTTCTGTAGTGACACTGATGCAGTGGGGGGAGGTAGTGCAGCAGTGCTGCTGTAGTTTCATTTAAACAGCCCAGTGACACTGCTGGGATAGGAATAAATGCACAAACCATATAATACCTGCTCTGTGGTGGAGTCCTGACCAGTGAACAGAGTAAAGGGGATGTATACTGTATGTACTGTAGTCCACAAACAGATGGACTGCAGTCTGTAATTGTAGTGGAACTGAAAGCCTGGACAAGAGGTGGAGCAAAAAGGAGGTTCTGTATAAACTGGTTCTGTATATAAAATGCCTAAACTGATTTTAGAAGGTACATAATAAAACTGTATTAAATTAGTGTACACTAATACATGCAGATACATATACAGATACATGCAGGTGCTTCATGTTTGATTTGAATTCGATTGGTGCATCTCAGCTGAGGAGTTATTGAACTAAAATGCATGAAGTTACCATTGGTGTTCTGAAAAAAATAAAACTTTATCACTGCATTTGCTAAGAAGCAAATTATACAATGTCACACTCAGTCAGGACCCTAGAGGTGTAAAGTTGTACCTGTAAATGAATATGTGAATGTCACATCCAGATGTGCTAGCCAAGAACTCAGGCATTAATATGTAGTCCTTTCTGTGCTGCTGAAGCAGTTTAGGGAGCTTGATTGCAATGATCTGTCCGTGAGGTCAGGCATGTAGGACGTGAGCTAGTTCATCTCACACCACTTTATCAGGTCCACCTGCTTATTTCTGTACTCTTTGTCGATTTTATCACATGTATCATGTGGGTGCACTTTGATTGTTCAGTTACTGAGACTTGTTTTTCCATAATGTTAGTTTCCTTTATCTTGCTTTTAATGCTCAGAACTACCTTTAAACAGGTACTTATCTGGATGCCTCATTAGGTGACCAAAAGTAACATAACTTTGTGGTTCAGTGACTCCTTGTCTATTTCGGTCGTCTTGTTTTTGCTAATTGGTCAACACACAGAAAGGATAACTTTTCACTATCTGTTAATAGAAAACTGGATTCTCTTTCTGTGATATGCCTGCACTACCTTCTGCACAACTGGGCTGCTCTTATTCTACATTTACATTTAGTCATTTAGCAGATGCTTTTATTCAAATAAGGGAACCCCACTAATTAGTAGTTAAAGTTATTCAGCTACACTGTAGAATATTCAAATCTGATCATTATCCTATCTGGTGTGTCCCCCCATATCGAGTGCATGTGTTTTGAGTTGTTTCTTAAAAATGCTGAGTGACTCCACCTTATGGACAGTGTTGGGCAGATGGCTCCACCATTCAGCAAAAGTGAACGGAGTGAGAATTAGCATCACGGTGAGGTTAAAGCACCAGGTGACATTCATCACTAGAGCACAGTAAATGAGTCAGGAAAGATGGATTGAAGGTAAGAAGGGGCAGATTTAGAAATTGTCCTCTAGGTCGGAGTCAGTGCCTTGTTCTGAATGCAGAGCCAAATTTAGAGAGAGTAGTGGAGTGACATGAGTTCACTCGGGCTGGTTGAACACTAATCGGCCTGCAGAGTTTTGAGTCCATTCTAGTGGCCTGATTGTACAAGCTGAGAGGCCTGAGATGAGTAGCATGTTCACTTTAGAAAGGTCTTGTTCTAACAATGCTTTTGTTTTTAATCACAGGTACCTCAACTGTTGCCTCTAAATACGAGGAGTTGGAGTCTCTGTATGCTGCTGTAGGGAAGGTCATTTATGAGGGTCTTACAAATTACGAGAAGGCCACCAGTGCCAACCCCACCCAACTATTCGGTAAGTGGCCTCTCTAGAAGATGTTCTTCATTGTATTAAGTTCATATGTATTCATAATTAAAACCTGAAACAACAGCTAACATGGATAACACAGTCTGTTCCGTAATATCATACATTTAGTGTGCAATAAAAATCTGAGAGAGGAGTTCTCCAGTGGGTTCACCTGCGCAGATATTTCCCATCAAAGGATGTCTCCTCTTTTCTTTCTTTTTTTTTTTTTTTTTTTAAAGGTTGTTTCAGTTTACATAGATCAGGCAGTTTCTTAATTCCTACAAATGAGTAAAAAAGGTGATAATATACTATTGGATTACATTATAAAGCCTGAAATGGCATCGCTGGTCAATAAGTACCTCCTGATTCTGCTCTGCTGGTGGTGTACGGTTACATATGCATAGCCGATATGATGCATGTGTCTTGCTTCGGGTGACTTTTTGCATTTGTCTCTGCTCCCCAGGGTCTTACCCGAGAAAAGCATTAGCCATATCCCCCGCTTACCTGCTATCTTATTCAGATTTCTCTAAAATGACCTTGTAATGCAACGAGCGTGACACAAAAGCTGCCGCCAACCTTGTTAACAGCCTCACTGAACGTGTCCCAGCACTGTGCTGCTGGACCAGGATATTGTCCCCACCCCAGTGGAGCATAATGTTACTCCTTTATTCATCTTCCCTGTCTCTCTCTCTCTCTCTCTCTCTCTCTCTCATGTTTGTTCCCTATCTCTTCCAGGAACCCTGATGATCCTGAAGTCAGCATGCAGCTTTAACTCTAGCTACATCGATCGCCTCATCTCTGTCTTTATGCGCTCGCTGCAGAAGATGGTACGAGAGCACCTCAGCCCTCAGCCGAATGCTGGCGCTGCAGAGGCCGGTGCAGGTGAGTGGCACCCCCACAGCCAAATTTTCACAAACCATGTCACAACCACTTAAGTTGTTTTCTGGCAGCGGTTTAAAGCCCTAAAAAGCTTCTTTTTATCAGTCACTAAATGTGATGCAACACTCCAGAGTTAATGTGTTTTCAGTGTCTTACAAACTTACTCTCTCCTCACTCTCTCTCATATGCTCTCTTTTTCTCTTTCAATTCAATTTGCTTTATAGGCAATCGTACAGATTTGTTTTGTCAAAACATAGTGTATATAGAAATAAAAATGCATATATAATCATAAGAAGAAGAAGAATATAAGAATCTATATGAAAATACAAGCATGTATTAAAAGCTTGCGTGTGTGTGTGTGTGTGCGTGCGTGCGGCAGCGTGATTATCAGTGTTCGTGGGGGAAATTACCAGGTTGTTCAGTCACTGTGCCGGTGTGACACTCCTCTACATATTTGGCTGCAGTGTGGGCTGATGGACCCGCTCCTTATATTATATGTATATATGGTTTTTTTGTATGATTTCTGAAGCTGCTCACCCCTCTCTTTATTGGTTGAAATATCTGCTTCTGAAGTTTTGGTGTTAATTTATGCTCTCTATTGAGCCCTCCCATGCCATCTCTCTTTCCCTCTCTCTCGTGCTGTCTCTCTCTCTCTCTCTCTCTCTCACTCTCTTTCTCGTACTGTCTCTCTCGATCTCTCTTGTACTGTTTCTCTCTCTCTCTCTTGTACAGTCTCTCTCTCTCACGTACTCTTTCTTTGTCTCTCTCTCTCGTACTGTCTCTCTCGTACTGTCTCTCTCTCTCTCTCGTACTGTCTCTCTCTCTCGTACTGTCTCTCTCTCTCTCTCTCTCGTACTGTCTCTCTCTCTCTCTCTCGTACTGTCTCTCTCTCTCTCTCTCGTACTGTCTCTCTCGCTCTCGTACTCTCTCTCTCTCTCTCGTGCAGTCTTTCTTTTGCTCTCTGTTCTACCTGTGATCTGTCGCTTTCGTCTCTTTGTTTTAATGCTGTGCCAAGTGTAGCTTTCAAGCTGCCAGTGTAGCTTTTTAATAGATTGAGTCGTTTTTGTAGTTAAGGAGCGTGCACATGCATCCATATGCTCACATCTGGTGCTCAGCATCACTCTGTAAAGATCTGTTGTCAGGGTTGCATTCCAAAAAATATATAAATACATAAATAAAAATAAAAAAAAACTTTTAGATTTATTTCAAAGCTTTAGATTACCAATCAGCAGTACTGACTCCAATGTACTGTATGTAGCAAGCTGGTCATCAAAAGCTCTTAGTGTAATGAGTAATAAGTTTCCTGAAACAATACATTAAGATTCATTCATTCATTCATGTTTCCTAACTTTAAATAAATAAAACTATGAAGTGACCGCTTGCTTAGAAAAAATTCATAGGTTGATATAACTGGAAATCCATAATGACAAATAAAGAATTTAAAAAATCTGGTTTAATAAAGGATGCATTCGCAGAGAACACTTGATTTTGTACTTGCATTTTTTAAAGTACTTGAATCTCTGAGCAGTAAGTAAAGGCAGACACTGAGGAGTTTGTGCTGTCTGATCCTTCCCACTGGGTGCTGCAGAAGTAACGAGAGTAAGTGTCTTCACCAATTTTCTAAACTACTGAAGCGACTCTGTCAAACTCGCCCCATGTCCATGAGTTGAGAAACTCTGGTGCGTTTCAGGTTTTTCCCCCAGATACTGTGATTACATTAAAACAGATTGAGCTCTGTTGTGCAAAAGGACACTCTGACAAGCTGCCGCTGGCATGATTGTGTTTCTGATTATATGCAGCATCATACTGCAGTGTCACCAAGGCGTCTGGTCCAAAGTCCTGCGCTCAGCATGAGTCCATGCATAACTTCAAATCAGCAATCGGCATGAGGCGCAGTCTCAATCTCGACTGCTGTAGCTGTCATTCACTGCCTCTAAAATCCAGAGCACCTTCATATGCAGGCCTTTCATGACCTGAATACTGCTGATGTGTCAGTCTTTCTTTGTGGTATGAAATACATTTAAGTTTTGTGATTTTTAAATATTCACTTCTGTTCTTTTTATATACATGTGGTCTTTTGTTTCTTTTTGTGTTTTTTTTTCCCCTGGTTGTATTTTTGCCAAAGTGAGGGGTGAATGTTTTCTAGATACAAAGCCTATGTAACCCAAATAGAAGGAAAACCTAAGAATTCTGTCTATATAAAGACAAGAGGAGAGAGACCGATTTGCATAAATATATACAAAGCAGATTAATAAACATACACTGCCTGGCCAAAAAAGGCCCCTCAGTAATATTTAATTTTTTCAATTTACCTTTGATTACGGCACACATTCACTGTGGCATCGTTTCAACAAGCTTTTGCAATATCACAACCTTTATTTCACTCCAGAGTTACATTAATTTTCCCCAAGATCTTTAAACCACTGCACACTGCACAAAGTCTCCAGCACATCCCAAAGATGGGATTCGAGTCTGGACGAAATGATGGCTCATGCTCCCTATACCACTCTTTCACAATTGAGCCCAATGAGTCCTGGCATTATCGAATATGCCCGTATTTATTAGGGAAAAAAATGCACTGATGGAATTACCAGGTGGTTCAGTATATTCCATCATGTGACTATTTAAGCACGTTTCTGAACCCTAAACCAGACCAACTGCAGCACCTCCAGATCAGTGTTAATTCCAGGTGGTGACTTTTTATCTGGCCATGCAGTGTAATATATAAAGATCAAGGGACATGGACAGAGAGAGAGACAGTATTAACCCACTGTCCAAGTTTTCGACCCACCCTGTTTCATTATCAAGATATTCCTGTATCAGCTGAAATAAGAACCACATGATTTGGTGAATAATCTGAATAATCATAACAAGAGTATTCTGTGTAAAAACAGATAATGTTGCTGAATTTGCCAAAAGTAGTATCTGAAACCACTCAAAGATCCAAAACATAGGTCTTTTATTTTTAGGTGGAGTTTGTAGTGTATGTCTGATTTATTTGTGATTCAGTTTAACAATTACTCCTTGATAACCTTCTGCAACTCTTCTGATCATTTAGGCCTTCATCTACATTTTCCTGTTCCTTTAACAATTGTATAAATTTTTGTGTAGTTGTTAGTCATTCTGTACCCCGCTTGATTTTAAATTCTGCAACTGCTGAATAAGTGAACATGAGTTGTGGGTTTGTGTTTCACAGTTACGAGTGAGCTGGTCATGTTGAGTTTGGATCTGGTGAAGACCAGGCTGTCTGTGATGAACATGGAGATGAGAAAGAATTTCATTCAGGTTATTCTTACCTCTCTGATCGAAAAATCACCCGACCCAAAAGTCCTGCGCGCTGTAGTGAAGATTGTGGAAGAATGGGTGAAAAGTAACTCCCCAACGGCTGCCAACCAGGTACCCAACGTTTCAATAATAATGGCTGTGCATTCAAGAAAAAAAAAGGCTTAACTGTACTGCTGGCTAAATGTAAATACTGTAACAAAAGTCTGTGTGAGTGTGTGTGCATGTTGTAGTCACTGTGTACTATATGGATGCTTTTTTTTTTTTTTGGTGATTAGGTTTGACCTGGTGTATTTGATGTTCCTGTTATGCTCTGCTAGCTTTGTTTATTGGGCAGCCTGCCCTGGGTGGATGGCTGAACCCAGGTGTTCTCTTGCTTAGCCTGTGGTCACATAGCAGCTGGAGACAAAGCAGCTTGGTAAAGGTGCTGCACACAGCCCTCCTGATAGATTCAAGATAAATGGGCTGTATCAGTCCCTTTCCCCAGTTCCCTTTGTCTCTCGCTCTTTTTCACTTTGCTTCATTTCCTCCTCTCTCTCACTCATCTCCTTTTCTTTCGGCCCAGATGCCTAATGTCAGGGAGAAGTCCATTCTGCTGGTGAAAATGATGACCTACATAGAGAAGCGCTTTCCTGATGACCTTGAATTAAACGCCCAGTTTCTGGACCTCGTTAATTATGTCTACAGGTAATTGCACCAATTAATCACAGGTTCTGTAGCCTCACTGGCCCTTTCATCTATTGCCATGGTGACAAGTCCAGAGCCGGTTCATAGGTTGCATACCTAGTTCTTAGACCTGAAAAACTTCAATAGAGGTTCTTTAAGTTTAAGACCGAGGTTGCATTCAGAAGTCTGGTCAGCAATAATTTACCTAACTGTCCAAAATGGTAATCAGTGTTTTTTTTGTGCTGTGTTGGAGTATTAAGCCATATGTACAAAAATACAGACAAAAACACATTAATTGTAAAGTTTATTGATATCAGTCCTGTGAGTGTGAGCCTGCCATATAAAAAGTGGAGTTCTAATTTGCTGTCTGGTGGATAGAATATGCAACAACACTACTCATGCTGTCAGGATTCTTTCTTTTCCAAACGTTATTGACTTGCTGTCAATGTGGTAATGGATTATCTGTACTTATCGACTCTTATTGGCTGGTGATATTGGATGGTAAGCCGATGTAGCGCTCAGGCTCTAGTTCTTATACATCTGTGCCATGCCGAAGCTGTAGTTATTTATACACACTCAGAAAAGTTGTGAAATACACAAAAGAGGAAAGGTTTTCCCAGAGCTGTTTGTTGTAAATATAATCTGTGTTTATAACAGCCATGTACAATCAGACACATCTTCAGTTCATGTACATGACAGAGCCAGTCCGGTTGGACTGATAGCGTTGCAGGCCTGCGGGGTCAGTCTCACTCAACTGATATTGTTCTTCCAATTTTTAAAAATGGGCAACTGATCACTGTACAATCTTTACATGGGTGTCCTCCAATTCTAATGTAGCTGGCCGCTCAGGGAGGATGAGTTCCGCACAAGGTTCCTCTCTTAAAAATACAACATAACAGGGAGATTTTTTTTTCTTCTTGCCACCGTCTCTTTGGCTTGTTCTGTAGGGGTTCAGGCTCCGAATACTGTAAAGCTGCTTTGTGACAATGTTCTTTTGTCTATTGGAACAAAAGTACTAATGTTTTTACTAAGCAGTTGTTAAAACCCAGTTCCCAGATGAACACTTACCTGCCTCAGTAATAACATACGTCAGTATGTATGTTTACATTGCTCATCTTTGTTTTTATCATGTGTGTAAGTCAAATTTGGGCTAAAGAATTGTTTTTTTTACACATAAGCTCCAGATGTGTTAATATTGAGACAGAGTTTTAATAAAATTTAAAACAAGTCTAGGTCCCATGGTGTTTGTCTGAACTGTGTGTTTTTTTTTCACTGTTTTTCAGGGATGAGAGTCTGTCAGGAAGTGACATCACCTCAAAACTTGAGCCAGCCTTTCTGTCTGGGCTTCGCTGCACACAGCCTCTGATCAGGGCCAAGTTTTTTGAGGTGTTTGATGCCTCCATGAAGCGACGGGTCTATGAGAGACTACTGTACATCTGCTGCTCTCAGAATTGGGAAGCCATGGGCAGCCACTTCTGGATCAAGCAGTGTATTGAGGTACTGAGAGGCTTTGGCTCAAATCTAAGCAAAATATACCTTTCTCAAGTGACTAGGCTTATTTTCGACTTGTGCTCAGTCAGTGATTGAGTTGCAATCTTGATTTTAATGCCTTTGAAAAAGGAGGCATGAGATGTAAAATACCACCAGCCATAGAATTAACACTGGGATCTTAGTTCCTGTCTTTTGACAAGGCTTTCGAAATGTGTATTTGTTCCCAGAAATCTTACATTTCTTCCTTTTAAGGGGGAGGGTGGAGGCAACTGAAAAAAAGTCCTCCATCTCAGCACCAATCAATGGGGTTGCTTGCTGGTGAATTATTAATGGTGCCCTGTGTCTGGCTGTGGCATGTACTGACTCATCTTGGTGCGCTGGAGCAGAACTCCAGTCTGACACTGCTGCCCTCTGGCCCCTGTCAGCAAAGAAATGTGCGCCAGCTGCGGCCACATAGCAGATCAAAAGTCAGAGCTGGGTTGTTCCAATAACAGTAAGCAAGCTCGGGGTGCAGACCTAACCGGTAACTGATTCAGCTTTGGGGCGGGTGTGAGGCACAAGGCTAATGAGCTTTTAGCGGTGACATGGGATGTTCTTAAATGTCCAGTGGTTTCTCTGTGCTCCACAGCTGCTGCTGGCAGTGTGTGAGAAGGGCACAGTCATTGGCACCAGCTGCCAGGGCTCCATGCTTCCCTCCATTACCAATGTCATCAACCTGGCTGACAGCCATGACCGTGCTGCCTTCGCCATGGCCACGCACATCAAGCAGGAGCCGCGTGAGCGTGAGAACAGCGAGACCAAAGAGGAGGTTGGTTCAAAAAAAGCAAAAGATTGTCCACGTCTCTACTTAATACTTTCCTCCCAGGGTTTTCTGCCACCAAATTAACAGAATGTAACAATATTTTCAGAGTTAAGATTTAATGACAATAGATTGTTGGCGGTGCATTTTAGGAGCTCTTGCAATAGAGATGCATGATGACAAGGATCTCAGCTGATAATTTCAGCAAACATCTTCGTTATTTAACAGCCATTGCTGCTGGCATAAGGAGCTGAGTAAACCTTGTGACATCATGCATTTAAGGCAGAGGCCACAGACATTAAGGCAGATGTGTAAACAAAAGTAACTAACTTAATTTTTCAAATGCTGCCAATGATTTCCAAATTCTTCTTTGATATTTTGGTGTTTTTGGGGTTTGGACTAAAGACATTTGTAAGAGCTTATTAGAGCTTTGCTGCTTTTTAAAATAATTTAAAAAATTAATACATGGTTTTCTGCCAATTTCAAGATGACTACTAATCAACTGCTAAGCCATTTGCAGATATGACAAATATGATTTATTTGCTACAAACATGTAGAATGAGAGCTTGTTGCATTCGTGTACCGTTTGTACCAATAAATGTACAGAGAAAATTACTTTAATTTGTCTTGGCTGAGGAAATGAAATGAGAATGACTCCTGTATTTTTATTGTCAAATTGTATGAGTAAAAGAGAGTAGCATCATAAACCTTTCACAAACATTAACATTTATCAATATCAACAATAAGTGAAAATATCAACATCTTGAATATCAAAATGATTGTGTATCTCTATACGAAATCAATTAAATGTTCCCTTTTTATATAAATTCTTGTATTTCTCGAGGATGTTGAGATTGACATTGAGCTAGCCCCTGGAGATCAGACCAGTCTGCCCAAGACCAAGGAGCAGGCGGATCGAGATGCTGGCAACCAGCTGCACATGCTTACCAACCGCCATGACAAGTTCTTGGACTCCCTCAGAGAGGTCAAGGTTAGCAGCCACCTCAACATATGCTACTCAGGGATGCATGACTCAACACCAGCCTGTGTGTTCTCAATGACATATTTTCTCCCTCTTCTAAATAACAGGCCAGTTATGTAGTTGCAAAAATAACTAGAAAAAGCCAGGAGCAAAAAAACAACAGTTTAGGTGAAAAATAGGTCATTAGTTTGGCTATATTTATTTTTAAAAAGCTTTCAGAATTCCCACCAAGAAAATGACTCTGTCTAGACTGAAAAGTTGTCATGTGATTGGTTTAGCCTTCGTTTGACCACCTCCCATAACCACAATGCATTCATCCGCTCCACATGTCTGTTAATAAGCATTTCATCAGAGCTGAAGAAGGCCCTCTTCTCCTTTCACTTGGCGGTCAAGCTGCCATTGATTTTTGCTTAACACTCAAGTCAGGGTTGTCTTTTACCCTCGCCACTAATGCAGCTTTGGATAAATGATGAAGTCAGGAGTTTAAGAGTCTGATTGAAAAGAATGCCAGAGGAGTAGGTGTCTTAGTTGTTTGCTTATCTTTAGCACCTTCCTCCTACGAGGCTCATTACAGACTTTCTGATTTAAATCGGAACCTTTTTTTCTGCCCTGCAGTGAATATCCGTAACTAAATACAGATTGTAGCTTGTTGATCCTGACACATCCTGCGGAAACTGTTGATCTCAGGTTTTTGCATGATGTTGGCAGATCTTACTGTAGCAGCTGAAAATCTGAGGGAGAATCACTGTGAACTGTCATAAATAATTTAAGAATTGTGAGAGATGAGAAGCCATTAGCATGGGAAACCTGCAGGCAGAATTTAAATGGTGGCAGTATTTATTAAAGCAGAAAGCCATGAAAGGGTGCGAGTTACCTTCGTTTTCATCACATTATAGCATGGAACCTTTCACCTTAACAAAATCCGACAGTAATTTACTCGGTGCTTATTTCTTTTATAAAATGGCACCAGAAGCAATCAGTGTTTTTCGTCAATGTATGTATTCAAAACAGTATTAGCCGTCAACGAGCTGGAGTGTTCAGTGTATTGAATTAACACCTACAATTTGTGCAAGTTCTCCTTCAGCTCTGAAGTTGATCATATCAGCTGTTCAGTACTGTTCAAGCTGCTGAACCCACATGAATAATCCTTTATAGTTTGTTTTGACTGTAACCCAAAACTGATGCATATTCAGGTTAAGGTCAGTATAAAAACAAATCCTTATTTCAAACAACTTTATTTTAATGAGTCGGGGTGTGACGGTACACCAGAATACTTTATTACTCCCTGGGGGAAATTACAGACCATATGTTTGTACTGAACAGTCACGGTACAGGACAAACGGTTCTGTACACACAGTCGCACATAGAATACATGTTACAAAGGATCCGATAGGAACGTGCAAAGATGTAGGGCAGAACTAAAGTTTATAGGCGAGTTGTACTCGCGAATTGAAGCTTAGTAGTGCACGCTGTTAAGCCTGCCATGCTAAGTGTAGCTTAGTTTAGAGGCTGAGTATGGGCCGAGAGTGGAAACGATGCAGGGAAGGAAGAGGATCCGCCTGCTTCATTCAATTAACTGTATGAAAGCTTTTGGGTTCCCTGTGAATCACAACACCACTGGAGCACAGGTGTTAGATGGAACACGGATAGTTTGTCAGCGTTGTGCAGCAGTTGGCAGGTATGTTTTTGTGGAAACGTGTAATTTATTTATTTTATTTTTTTTGTGTGTGTGGGGGGGTATTTTTGTTAATTTTGCATTTGTATATTAGACCCTCCTCTTCCCGTGCTATACCAAATTACTACCGAATTGTGTGGTACTGAATAGTATGAACCTAACCATAAATTTCTGCTTACCTTTACACACCTATGTCATCCACCCTGCTTCGCGAGCGCTATTGTGAAATAATCACTTTACTATTAATGTATACAAACAGCAAATGAGAAATTCATTTGGTATTGAAGTCATCAGCTGTTATGCTGGATGTTACAGCCAGTTAGAAAGTGGCTTAGCCAATCAGATTATTGAATAACAATTTTCTATTCTATAATTCTAATTTTACAACAGGCAACAATCTGTAACGCTGACGCTTAAGATTATCATAAAGGTGTCTGTTTTTCAGACCGGGGCTCTGCTGAATGCTCTTGTGCAGCTATGCCACATCTCAACTCCTCTGGCCGAGAAGACATGGGTGCAGCTCTTTCCTCGTCTCTGGAAGATCCTGTCTGACCGACAGCAGCATGTGAGACTCCTCATTGCCTCATACTTTTGCTCTCTGTCCTAAAAACTTAATCACAGCCACACATCCATCTCCTGCTAAAATTAGCCTTCCTCAAACACTTGGGTCTGACCTTAGAAACTGCCTTTTTGATCTTGATGCGTATCACAGCACTTACTGCCCTGCAAGCTCAAAGTCCTTAATGGTGTCAGAGGTCACGCGTGTTCCCTCATGCCAGTCCAATCAGTAGGCTCCTGGGATGCAGGCACTCTGCCTCTTTGCCCTCATCTCTTGCAGTATCACGTGCTGGTCATGGTAATGAGGACAAAATTCATGCATTTATGCAAATATTGAGGATTTTAATGGGCCAGATGTCTTAAGCATTAAGATTCTAATTAAATAGCTTAGATTTGTGATAATGAATGCCATAAATCCTTAAACTGCATCTCCAGAATAGACATGGAGCACTTAATGGCTTTGTTACGGGTAAGTGGCATGCCGAAACCCGGATGAATTGATCAAAAATCTTCCTTGTGAATGATTTTCTGATAGACAGATATATATTTATTTTATTCTTTTTTCTCATTTTGACTTATAAATATTTATTGGATGAGCTTCTTAGCGAGTGAGTTCTGCTTCCCACACCATTTCGTATGCACAAGTCCCTAAGCTTATTAATTTACCTTTCTCAGTCACTCTGAATTCTGAAAGTGCCCTCATATTCTGTGGCCCTGTTGCAGGCTCTGTCAGGGGAGATGGGGCCCTTCTTGTGCAGTGGCAGTCACCAGGCTCAGAGAGACTGTCAGCCCAGTGCTCTGAACTGCTTCGTGGAGGCCATGTCACAGTGCGTCCCTCCCATTCCAATCAGACCCTGCGTGCTGAAGTATCTGGGCAAAACGCATAACCTATGGCTGCGTTCCACACTCATGCTGGAGCAGCAGGCGTTTGAGAAAGGCCTCAGTCTGCACATCAAGCCCAAACAGAGCACCGAGTTCTATGAGCAGGAGAGCATTACACCACCACAACAGGTAAGCTGCTTATGGTGTGTTGTGTGATATGTCTTCCTTTATTGTGCCGTATGTGCATCGCTTCTTTTAAAACACTTTAATATTAAAACTCTTTACCATAAGTTATGCTGTCTTTAACATGTGCAAGTTGTCATAAACAAGAAAATAAAACAGAATATAAATAAAGAAGAATAAGGAGAAGAGCTTGCAAGAAGAAAGCAGGGGGGATGGCGTCGAGTTGCAGGAGAATTTTGGGGTGGTGGATGAGTTTACAGCTTTACAGGTTTGTAGTGAGGCCTAGAATGTCTGGATTAAAGATGGTGAATTTGGACAAAAAATAGAAAAGGTCGCTGGAGGTAGCAGAGATGAAGATGCTGCGATTCTCATTGTAAGTAACGAGGATGGATGAGATTAGGAATGAGTTCATTAGCGGAACAGCAAGATTTAGGTTGTCTGGACTTGTACAGAGGTTCATGAGGATTGTAGTGGCAGAAGGATGCTGTGGATAAATCTTCCAAACGGTGGAGGAGAGGAAGGCCAAAGAGAAAGTTTATAGATGGGGTCGACTGCGAAGATGATCCAGAACATGGTGATATATAAAATAATGATTTTATACACCCAAGGAATAGATTAAAGCATTACACAGAAATCATCAATTGACTAAATGGTAAAATACAGAGGCAATTGAACTAATTTGTTAATTATAAGGTAATAATTATTACAAAATTTATTCAGGACGGTATGTTAGTTTTGTTTAAAAAGCTTCACCCAGAAAGTTAATAACTGATAAACTTGTAAAGCGCCAATTAAACATGGTATACAGTGGGTTGCAAAAGTATTCATACCCCTTGAACTTTTCCATATTTTGTCACATTACAACCACAAACATAAATATATTTCACTGGAATTTAATGTGAAAGACCAACACAAAGTGGTATACAATTGTGAAGTGGAATGAAAGTTATACATGAATCAACAATTTTTTTACAAATAAAAAACTGAAAAGTGCGATGTGCAAAATTATTTAGCCCCCCTGAGTCAATACTTTGTGGAAC
>JAFMOD010000271.1:2874060-2915738 GCA_019802435.1 Corydoras maculifer
GGGGCTGAATAATTTTGCACATCGCACTTTTCAGTTTTTTATTTGTAAAAAAATTGTTGATTCATGTATAACTTTCATTCCACTTCACAATTGTATACCACTTTGTGTTGGTCTTTCACATTAAATTCCAGTGAAATATATTTATGTTTGTGGTTGTAATGTGACAAAATATGGCAAAGTTCAAGGGGTATGAATACTTTTGCAACCCACTGTAAATTATTAAACAATGTTTCTTTTAACCAACTCATTTGCAGATTCTGTCAGAGCTTTACTTCAGCTTCTGTGTCCCACCTCTATTAGTCCAAACCTCATGTTATCACATGTAGTGTGCTTGTGGCAGGCGGGTGGCATCGCTTGAAACTGTTTAGAACAATAAAATTTAAGTTTATTAAGATCATCATTTTTAAGATCGAAGATTTTGGATGTCAGAATTTATACATGGTGGACATGGGCTTGTTAAAATAGTACTGTAAACAAGTAGAAATGTGTGTCTTTAGGTCAAAAAGCTTCATCTCTATATGTTTATATCTCAGGAGATCCTAGACTCCCTGGCTGAGCTGTACTCACTGCTCCAGGAGGAGGACATGTGGGCAGGACTGTGGCAGAAGCGCTGCAAATTCCCAGAGACTAGTACAGCTATTGCATACGAGCAGCACGGCTTCTTTGAGCAGGTGATTCATCTGTCCTAAAGCTACCTTTAAAAAGGCCTGTACATGTGTACAAATATGAACACCCTTTTTTTTTTGCCTGATCAGGCTCAAGAAAGCTATGAGAAGGCCATGGAGAAAGCTCGCAAAGAGCATGAAAGGGCAAACATCTCTCCTGCCATATTTCCTGAATACCAGCTGTGGGAGGATCACTGGATCCGGTGAGTCTCCTGCTCTTTAAATACGTCAGTTTCTTACGTTGAGTGGAAAAATCTGCTGGTCTTTCTGAAGCGCTGTACACATCATATAATCACACATCATATGACTGTAAGGCTGTGTAAATCCGGTTGGTTGAAATCATCCACTCTGCTCCCTATTACCCAAAATGTCATGCAATGGCAGACAGCCATCTTCCTTGTTGGCAAAAAATACTGTCCTTTTAAAATTGTTCACTTGCCTTATAAGTCTGCAGGAGTGACCTTTATAACATTCCATACCATACCAGTCAAAAGTTTGGACACCACCTTATTGCTCTCCATAACTTTTTTTCTACTTACCATATAGATGGACTTGGATTATAGATGGATAATTTTACGATTACAGACTGTAACACAGTATGTCCACAAACAGGTGGACTACAGTCTGTAATTGTAGAACTGCAAATTCCAGCTTTACTGTAAGTGGAACTGAGAACATGGACAATAAGTGGAGCTAAAAGCTGGTGTGTCCAAGCATATGACTGGTACTGTATGTGAAACATCCCATAACTTTTTTTTTTTTAATAAAACATGTTTCTTTAATAAAATAATTCATTTTATTTCATGGCTATTCTGTCAAAATGGCAGCTTTAGCATACAAATCATCTGTATCAGCTGCATTTGGGGAAAGTGCGGAGTTAATAAACAAGTTTTAACTGGATATATAATGTTTCCACACACCTAATGAGTATACTAGTCTCATCTGTTTCCTTGCACAAATAATACTTTGACTTTTAAATATAAAGAGTTAAACAGACTCTTGAACCAATCAAATGTCTTCAAACATGGTTTATTTTCTTTATTTTAATATGGTCTCAGACATAAATTAACAAATCATGTTTCCACTTGTAATGAGCAGCAGTCTGTCTACTCTGGTGTCCAAGCTTTGAGTGGACAAAACAAAAAACCTGAATGTTCTGATCTTCTATCAGCAATTATAGTGTCCTGTGAGGATCTATTTAAAGATCAGAACAGATCTAAAAGGAATTGAAACCCACTAGGTTGGCAGGCTGTTAGAAGTTAGTCAAGCGAATTCAGGTTGCAGTTTCCCCCGTGAGAAATGTTAAGAAGTTGTATTTCAAAGAGAATGTGGAGAACAAGAACACAGACTAGCTTGTGTGCTGAATTTAAAGGCAGATCAAAACCCCAACTCCCCCAAACCTGCAGAATGTCACCAAGTGGTCAGGTGTGATGGTGCAGTTTAAAGTATTATTCAGAAAGGAGGAAACCAATGAGCAGGCCGCTAAGCAATACCAAGCCACACCAAGAGAATAAAAGAGCAAATTTGTGAATGAGAGTTGATGGCTTCAACCATTTAATAACCTATATGTCCTTTTAAAGCTTTAAAAAGTGGCAAGAACCTCTGCCTCAGACAAGGCAACGACACTATCAGGATGGAAACGGTTATGTGTGTGGTGACTGCACACTTTATTGTGTTTATTATTATTATTATTATTATTATGCATAAAACTGGTCCATGGTACAAAAAGTTTAGGGACCAATTCTATAGATTCCGTTAATAAGCCGAATGAATTTTAAAATTAAATTCTATGGACTGATGACCTTGAAATTTATCAGTGCATCAGAGGTACTTTTGGAAAAACTAATACATTAATCAAAAGCTCACTTACCTGCTATGAAACATGTGGGGTGTTTTTTCATCTATGGGACTTTTTGTTTTGTTGCATTGGTTATTTTGGACACTCGAAGGACAGAATGGAGTTTCCCAAAAACCAGCGCACATTACACCTCATTTACACTGGGGCTTCTGTTTTGCGGAACTGATTGCGATTCAGGTGCATCACAGACGTGCCTCCAGTCTGCTAAAAATACACGAGGGTCTGTTTTGAAGGAAGCTGCCATCCTTTCAAGGGAAAGAAACCTGGTCTCACATGCCTCCACCCTGCAGTAATTGTGATGAAATATGTTTTTCCTTTAAATCGGGCACAAGGAGCTGTTTTCATATTTTTAATTTACAGGTTTCACACACATTGAATATGTCTTAACTCTTAAACATGTATATACGTTCTCTGGCTGAAGTTGTTAGTGTTTTAAACTCAATTTATTACCAATAACTATTATAGAGACTTTGAAATTCGAGCAGATATTATGCTTCTGACTGTTGATGTGGCTAAATCCAATCCTGATGCGCAATGGTCGATGTCACCATCTATTTGTCCAAACCTCAATGACTCTGTGAGTGTTATAGGCTTGGCTAATGTTTATTATGTTTGTTTACCTTGGCGGTCTTTGTTTACTTTGGCTCAATTAATAAAAACATACTGTGGCATTTGGACAAGGATCTGGTTGCTCTGCTCGCTAAAGCTGAGCGTTCCCTCAGTACTTGGCCTGAGATTACAGACGTCTCTTCTAAAGCCACACTGGATTCTGCTACCCTTCCAAAAGTCAATTTCAGGAATTTGGCACACGATGAGTAACTAGGCTGTGGGCTGTGTACTCAGAAATGCTTTAACAGGGATTTGTTTTTCCTTCCCCAGCTGCTCTAAGGAACTAAACCAATGGGAGGCGCTGACAGAATACGGCCAATCCAAAGGACACACGAATCCCTATCTTGTGCTTGAGTGTGCCTGGCGTGTGTCCAACTGGGCTGCTATGAAAGAAGCCTTGGTGCAGGTAAGTTCACCTCCCCTTAGTTTTTCATACACTGCTCTTTGATTAACCTGGAATCAGGGGGTTAAAATGCGATGCTCATGATCATTAGAAAAGGTATTAATTGAATATTCCTGACGCCTCGCAGTGGTAGGTTGGACTGTGGGGGTTGGGGGGAGCGTGGTCTGTGCAGGAACATTGTTTATAACACTTTAGAAATGTAGGCTCACTGTTGGCACTAAATTTACAGGCCTGTCTTTTAAAGTCAGGGAGAAAAGGACATGATGCCACTTGACACATTATAAATACTCCCTTTCTTCCTGTTCAAGGAGACTGGAAATGAATCCATTGAGGTTTCTGTCCTGGGGTGACACTTAATTAAATTGTCCAGCACCATTGACCCACTTCGCTCCTCCCTCCCTTTCTTCTCCTTGCATCTAATATTTACAGATACATGCTTGAATAATTGCTCAAACATCTGCTGGGAAGAGATTTGTTTTGCTGTGCCAGGGTGTGGTGTGCTAACTGGAGCGGTTGCTCTCGAAGTTAGAAAGTCCCAGCTTTCAATTAAAGCGAAGCTGTTACAGCCAGCGTTGCTGCAGGGTTGTTTATCAAAACATGCGAGGATAAGTGCGTCTGGCTGCTGGCTGCAATTCACCCCATGTTAAGACATTACACAGCAGAATGCCAACCACGTCTGTGCCTTCGAATGAATTTAACTTCGAATGATCCTTCGGATCTGATTTAATAAAGTATGCGAATAAGCCATTAAACTAAAACCCAGTAGAATTAAATCTAAACTGACAGCAAAATTGTTTTTACTCTAACTTAAGATAAATAACCGCTGTACTCACCATTTATATAATAAGCTATCCAATAGAAGTCATTACACATTGAAAAAAAATACTTTCTACTGATTATAGATTCTTTTAGGAATAAAACATACAAGATATATGCCTGACCGAATAAAGGTCACTACCTGTGTGCAAAATGATTGGGTAAGAGCCTGGATGATTACTACATGGATGATTGTTTCAGCAAACAAGTTATTTAACTAATGCAGTGAGTAGGTTCCAGTTTTAAAACTAGCATGTCAAGATACATCATCTGGTTGTGGAGAAGTTATTGTATTCGAAGGGTCAAACTGTGAAAGAGTGGTTTAGTGGATCAGGTTTTCACTTGTGGATTGGTCACTAGGACTGCACTAACGATTAATTTTCGATTCATCTAACAATAATTTTTTTGATTAGTCGATTCGTCTAAAAACTACTAAGGTTATTGTATTTGGAATTTAAATAACTTCTCCAAAATAATGTGTTTAATAAATCATTAAACACTGCTCTTAAGGGCACTGTTGAAACTTTAGCATTAACAGCTTTATGAAACATAAAATCCCAGCCACAAGAGATTCAGTAATTCAAGTATAGGCACATTGATGAATGATGGTGGAATATTTCAAAGAGTCTTTACTATTACTGAAATGTCTTATCAAAAATACTGATTGTAAAAATGTATCTTTTTCACAAATAGTTTACTTTAAATCATTAAATCACCAGGTAGCGAGTAGGTTCTTGGTTCAGTAGGTTCTGCTCAAAACTTTGAGGCACATATGACATTTTATGGGCTGTATTTGCTGACTATAGATTTTTTGTTGACTATGTACAAGACCGGACATTCAAATTAATCTGAATGTAACATGAAAACATGAGTGCTATTAAGAAAAGCTGCATTTATCTGCAGAGGATGATGAATAAACGGTTAGTAATGCACTACTAGTAACAAAAACACATTAAACATTAAAAAGTCTTAAAATATGCTAAAATAAGAAAAAAACAAGTAAACTGAAACTAGGTCGCTATTTTGCTGCCATGTGGATGTTTTGCTGCGCAGACATCCCGGTGCCGATAAGTACTTAAAACGCTTGTGCATAGCAGTTGTACTGGTGTGAAACATCTCCACTTTGCAAATCTGATAGAGCACCACACTGTTGTGTTTCCAAAAAATTGCAACTCTCGAAGTGTTGTGAAAATTATGCCACAGCAAATATGTGCTGCAATTAACCCTCAACGTACACGGTCCAACAAAATATTAAGTGTATGTGACCCTTTTTGTGGTCAAGCAGTGTATATCAGTATATCATAGCAGTGTAATCAGGATTCTGCATGTCATTTATAGTTTTGATATTTTGATGCCTTTTATTAATTCATACTAACAGCGATGAGAAAATTATATTGCTTTTACCTGAGTTTCAATAAAAAAAATTTCCACTTGATGTGCCTTTAGTGTAATCTGTAGGTTTGTCTTCTCTAGTGTGTATGGTGTAGTCAGTGAACATGTGCTTTAGCATTCATGCTGCTCATCATATCAGCAGTTTGGCACATGAGACTCTGAATGTGCTTTATTTTAAAAGCTGGTGATTGTTTTATTTATTAGATCTTCTGTGTTGTGATTGTTGAAATCAGCATTTCTGAATTTGTGTGGCTGTTTAGTCGCGTTCACACTGTGATATTTAGCCTCGCTTTGCTCTCTCAGATCAGAGCACCCATTGTGGGATTTAATCCTGAGTCAATATCAATTGATTAGCCCTTATAATGTGACCTACACTGCAGAGGCCAGTTCAAGTGCCTCTGTGACCGAAGAGGCTTTTAAGTTTTGGCAGGGTCAGAAACTATGGATTCTCACTTATGAGAATTTACTACAATCCACCAGAAGCTGTTATATTGTGACGTGTACACCACTGACTAATGGAAACGAAACTTAGAAGTTAAAAAGAATCGTGTAAGCTGAGAGAATGACTCAAACATCTCACAAGAGTGTTTTCAGTTATGGAGACATAACATGTCACCATCATGCTGATGGTTCCATTTCATTTGATCCTATTATGTGTTTCACAGGGTGCTCATACAGTTTTTTTTTCTTTATTTGCTTGTCCATCTCAACACCTCATACAGTCTAACAGATTTTTACAAAGATTTTACTGGCATCATGTCCTAGTTTGTTGGATTCCAGGTCACAGTGGTTTACCAAGAAATGTAATGTAAATGTAACCAAATAGTCGGAAATGCCACAACAGAAAAAATTCACTTTGTATCCTACATGACATATTTAAAAAAAAAAAAAAAAAAAAAATAGACCCTTGATCATTATACAATCTGTACTTTGATGTCCTTCATTGTTAATGCTGCCTGACCGATCAAGGAGTATGAGTCCACTACTGAGTTTTGGTCCTTATTATATCATTAAGAAGACATACATTTCAGGTCATCTTGACAAGAGCCCACATTTATGAATTAACTAATGAACACCAACTTGCAGAAGATGAACCACCAACCTGCAAATCAAGCTCTGTTCCGCCAACAATAAAACACGACCTAATTGAATGCACTGCACTGACCTCTAAGAGACAAAACGTCTACACCATGAAATCTAATAATGAACTTTTTCACAACACATCACAGAAGTAGGTAATGGGTTTACTATTAAACATAAACTTTAAACACTTGAATTGTTCAGAAGATGGGGAAAATGCCCCTTTTGAGACACAGTTCATAGTCACAGGTGTATGATCTGTCCTAACTAAAACTATTAATCGTGCATCTATTTTCTATGTCTAATTCTGTTGCAAATGTTTTTTTGTCTACATCTAAGATTGATTATAATTTTAACATTACTACTTCATACAAACATCCATTTCGCTTAGTTTGGCTTGCCGTTAAGATGGTTCTAAATTTACAGACTGTAGTGCATCTGTGTGTACATACTGTGTTAGTCTGCTGTCTAATGGGCAGAACCCCAATAGTAGCACCACAGAGCAGGTATTATATGGTTGGTGCATTATTTCCAGCAGTGTCACTCAGGTATTTAAATGAAACTACAGCAGCGCACAAAGTCTATCTGTATGGTAAGTTGAAAAAATAGACAATGGAACAAGAAGGGAGTGTGTCCAAACTTTTGACTGTACTGTATGTATGTTACTATATCATTATAATAGTAACTGTTTCTTTATAAGGGCAAAGTTTAAGGTTAAGAGCAAATTTAAATGCAGTATATTCTGTGTATGTGTGTCAGGTGGAGCTGAGCTGTCCTAAGGAAATGGCGTGGAAGGTGAATATGCACCGTGGCTATCTGGCCATCTGCCACCCAGAAGAGCAGCAGCTAAACTTCATCGAGCGTCTGGTTGAGATGGCCAGCAGTCTGGCAATCCGGGAGTGGCGCAGGCTCCCTCACATCGTCTCTCACGTTCATACCCCACTGTTGCAGGTCAGAAAACACACACACACACACGCACACGCCTGCCCGCCAGCTAGCAAGTTCATACTTTATTGTATTTTTTTTCTATTTGTTGGGCAAATTAGCATTCACACAAGCAGCCTGATGAAAATAGCATTACTGTGTGGTCACTTCAGAATAATAATGTCTTGAAGTCTGTTCCTGTCGCATTTGTTTCCTGCTCAGAGGAAGAGCATGTCAGTTTATTTCACAAAGCGTGCCTTTCTTTCATGTGGGTTAACTTAACATTTCGTGCTTGTCGCCTAAATAATTGCCTTGCAGTTTGGTGGTTTTACACTTTTTATTCACTAAAGGCTAATCTGAAGACCAGGACCGACAGCTTCCTGTGACTGTGGTTTTCTAGTGTATTCTAATTATTGCTCTGTGTGGATTTGGCCATTTTCACAAAGAAGAGGTGACTGAGTTAATATTCAACATGAGTTCCAGGGTCTTGAGTA
This sequence comes from Corydoras maculifer, assembly GCA_019802435.1. Classification (NCBI taxonomy): domain Eukaryota; kingdom Metazoa; phylum Chordata; class Actinopteri; order Siluriformes; family Callichthyidae; genus Corydoras; species Corydoras maculifer. The sequence continues at coordinate 2,882,302 of JAFMOD010000271.1, forward strand.
ACACATAAGCCGTCAACACACAATAGTTAAGTGGGATTTTCCTTCATCAAGCTGAGCTTCTCATTCTTTCAGTTAACATTTCATATTAAGTCATATTTTCCTAAACCTAAGTGAGCAGCTTTATGTAGCATTAAATAAATCCTTTTTAATAGAAAAAGGAATTTGCTAGTGTAATGCTGCCTTGGCATAATTTCTTGTATCAAAATCATGAAATGAAAGCAAATTTATCAAGGAATATGTTTTTGTGTTCCTTTACAGTTGCACAGGGTAAAAGTTTAAGCTTCCAGCATTTGTTGACAATCTGAAGGAATGTCAGAGAATGTCAGAATTAAAAATATCACAGATTAATATGCAAATCTGACTCTGGGGACAGGGTGGCACAGCAGTTTGTAATTCCGCCTTACAGCAAGGTCCTGGGTGGACGAACCCACACTGGATTTCTTTCTAAATGCAGTCTGTATGTCCTCCTTGTGCCCATGTGGGTGTTGTCCAGGGTCTTCTGATTCTTCCCACAGCTACATAAGTAGATGCCTAGCCATTAGGAGTGTACACATCAGTGCACATGTAGTGCCGTTTCATATCCCGGGTATATAAGAACGTCATGTCAGGAAGGGCACGCAGTGAAAAACTGCCATTTCAACATGAATGATAATTATAATGAAAAGATCAGGCTGTGGTGACCTCATGGAAGCAAACGATAAAAGTCGATATGCGAATATGACTGCTCAAATGATCTACATTAAAAGAGGTAACATGCATTGTTCTATTCTGCCTCCAATACATCTGTAAACCCTCTAAATGATTTTGAAATGTATTTCAATTAAATGTAGGAACGTAAACATTTTACACTTGGATTTTAAGTTTAGCACAGTTAACTCTCTCATTTCCTGTTGCTTAGAAATAAAGGACATGAAAATGGGTTTTTCTACATGCTTTTCCAATGACAACCTTGGCTGGAGGTATTCTCACAGCCTGCTGGTCCTCCGTCCGTCCGTACTTGCATTCCATTCTCATGCAAGCGATATCTCTGGAATGCCTTCAGGGATTTTCTACAAATTTGGCACAAAATTCAATTGGATTCAAGGATGAACTCATTAGGTCATTTCTAGCTCATCCTTTTCCTTGTGAACATGAAATTTTAGAAGCACCTTAAGGGATTTTCATCATGTTTGGAACAAATGTCCATTTGGACTCATCTGAATAAAGGTGGAATGATTGGAATGTAATGGTCAAAGGTCACGGTGACCTTACATCAGTCCTGTTTTTGCCAATGTTAGGGTTTATTTCATCAGTAATTGTATTGCTATTCCATTTAAAAGATTATTTTAGAGCTGTAGCTGTAGCATCTAATATGATGTTTTTAGAAAAAGTACATTTTTACTTGGTTTACTTTTGGCCAAGACTCTTCCAATAACCTCAGATAAACGTCATGAAGTAGTTGAGGCAGCAAAAGCCTGTCATATTGTACATTACAGTAGAATTGCATTAGCAGTGCATCTGCTGCTTCTAAAGTGCTTTTTAGGCTTATGGGTACCAACGACAAAAATACACCTAGTTCAATAAAAGTGATTAAAAGAGACGGGACCTCCGAGAGTGGAAGAGAAACTAAAGCATTAGGTTTAAAATGGCAGTAATTACTTTCTCCTTTCTTATCAGATAGTGCTTGATTAAATACCTGCAAGAAAATTACATTTACATGATGAATGGGCGGGGGAATGAAGAGTTTAACGTGGCATCGGCTGATATTAACTAATAATTGTGAAAAATATTGTATTTCCTCATTTGTTTCAGGCGCTTTTGATTTGGTGCACGGGCCTCTTTGAGACATTATCATTTGGAAAGCATTCAGTCTTTGTTGGTTATCAAACTGCTCCGTATCATCTGAGAAAATTCCAAAATTCAGTGTTGCATTGTTAGCTGTAAATCAGCACTGGACCCATGTCACAATTCTTCCAGCCTCTCATTAGAAATGAGCGTGGAACAGATTTTCATGGAATTAGAAATGTAGGGACGCCACTGGTAATGAATGCTGAAGCGCATAAGAATGCAGCGAGGGGTAGATTAGTTTTCTCTGCCATGGCATGCTGTAAGTCTTTGTGCGTTCATATTTTCCCAGTGTTTTGTCTCAGAGGGTGATTACACAAAGGCAATTGCACAACGAGAGGCTTACGGTCTCTCTCTCTCTTCTCTCTCCTGTCTTGTGGGATAAATGGCTTAGAGGATACTTTGATCCAGCCATTTTGCTCAGCCATCCCAGGCTTCATTTCACTGTTTTTTTTTTTTTTTTTTTTTCTCCCTTTTTTTTTCTAAAAAAACCTTTTTCTTTTTTCTCCTTTTCCAATAAGAATCATAAGCCCGCAATACAGCCTTAGTAATGGATTGGAGATCCCTGTGTGCAAGAGCATATGAGGTGGCTGCCAGTAGTTTGGCTAGGGAGATTCGCTGAATGAAACCTTTAACTTAATCAGCTGACCTTTGTGGTTTAATTTCAACATGTCAATCATTCTTTTAATGTCAGTTTGGTGCCATCAGTGTGCGGTCTATATAATAACAGATTTCATTCAGATCTATTTAATTGAAAGTTTCTAAAATAGCACTGTTATAAATTGTAATAAAGTAGCACTGTTTCACTGCATTGTCTGCAGTATGTGCACATCTACTCACTAGTTCCCCCTTACAAGTTTTAACTCTCAAATGGACTTCTTTATACACTGAGCACATTCATGCAGGAACTAAAAATCAATGCCACTAAGCTGCTTTTTGTATAAAATATATTTGTATGCTGTAGCTTTAACATTTACCTTCAAATGAAGTAAGGAGCCTTGACCGAACCCTGATTAACATGAGGGCTGATCAAAGATGTTTGCTTTTTCACTGACTGGCCTTAAAAGCTTTTTGGCTTCTTTTGTTATGATCCTTCAATCAGTTAGGTCGATGCCCCCCAGCAATATGTGGCAATGATGTAAAGAACACAAGAAATTGCATGGGAATGTCCGTCATGTGTTTTGACTCTACTGTTGTCAAGGAACGAGTTTGGCCAGGAATGAATGAACTCTGAGCAGAACAAATTATGGCTATAGTATGTAAAATATCACCTTCCACTTCATTAAGGACACGTCCTTGTTTCTATTCTCATCGACCTTTTTTATTTTAATTTCAATACAGATGCACATTGCAGTTCTGAAATCACAGTCTGTTGTCCATCTGTTTCTCTGCGCACTTTGTTCCCTTTCCTCAGCTCTCTAATGGTCAGGTCCATCAGCATTCAGGTATTATTTGTGTGGTGGATTGTTCTCAGATCTCAGATTCTCAGATCATGTTTCACTGCAGAGACACTGAAGTGGTGCTTTGTTAGTGTGTATGAGTGGATAAACAATGTGTCCATTTACTGATAGACACGTCTGCCTTACTGCTTTACCTTGTAGCTGCAAAATCAGAGACAATAGCCCATTTGTTGCTGCAGTTTGTTAGTCATTCTCTAAACCTTTATCAACACTCACAGGACGCATCCTACAGACTGGCAAAATTTGGTTGGTGGGGTTTTCTCAGTTCAGCATTGCTGTTGCAAACTCACTCATACTAACAAGACGTGGTAACAGACCGCGGTGTAAATGTCACTGCAGAAAACGCAAAACACAATTAAGTTGTTTAATATCTCAATCTGTATGACAACAGTTATTGTGTTGTAGTTTCTAACATTGTAGCGGCCTAGTTTGTTGATGTGTCATAGAATAGATTTTAGTTTTTACTACCTTCTTTCTCTGTGATTGTTTTGTACTGTTGGTCAAACATCATGTTCCCACCTTAACCACCGCCCTGCCGTATCCCACAACAGGCAGCACAACAGATCATTGAGCTACAGGAGGCAGCCCAGATTAACGTGGGCCTGCAGCCAGCCAACCTGGGCCGTAACACCAGCCTGCATGACATGAAAACTGTGGTGAAGACATGGAGGAACAGGCTGCCTATTGTTTCTGACGACCTGTCACACTGGAGCAGCATCTTCATGTGGCGGCAGCACCATTACCAGGGTACACAGCCATTTTATCAGGCTTCTGATTTTATGATGATCAAAATAGAGATCTGATGATGAAAATATGACAATGATGGCTTTTTAATTGCTGACAAGTGTCTATAAATTATTTCATATTTTTACTGTGCTTGTATAGTTTCGGTTAATTAAGCTAAAGAAATCTGTACAAAATATCTGGCAGTGTCACATCAGTGCCGGAGTTTGAAGCAAATATAGTTCCTTGATGCAGCTGAAGGAATTTTCTTTTTGTGGCAAATTGTCCGGGAGCTGTTTTGCTTAAAGCAAAAATAACGCAAACAGCATGATGATTGTCTCAACAGCTGCTCACCACAATGGGGCTATTGTTAGCTTAAGAATAGGGCTTAAAGCTGTATAATGATAGGCTCTAAAAGCATTCAAACCGCATAACGAAAAAGAAACTAGACTTTTGTCAGTGCTTAAAGTCAGTGTACTATTTACTTTAGTATTATATGCCTCAAAATGCTTTTACCACTGTAATAGATTTTGTGTTAATGTGTTTTAAGACCCGTGGTTCATTAATTTTCATATCGGCTGCGCTAATAAAAAGCCGTAATGACTGCTTCTGTAAGACTTCAATGCAGGATGTTTGTAAACATGAGGATGTTTGTCTCTGCAGCCATAGTGTCAGCCTACGAGAGCAACACGCAGCACGACCCCAACACGAATAACGCCATGTTGGGCGTTCACGCGTCAGCTTCTGCCATCATTCAGTATGGAAAGATAGGTCGCAAGCAAGGCCTGGTCAACGTAGCTTTGGACATCCTTAGCCGCATCCACACCATCCCCACCGTGCCCATTGTTGATTGCTTTCAGAAGATCCGGCAGCAGGTGAAATGCTACCTGCAGTTGGCAGGAGTTATGGGCAAGAATGAGTGCATGCAGGTGAGTTGTTTTGTTAAGAAAATGATTGTCCTCTGTGTATGATGCTTACTTTCATTGGCTTTGAGCTTTAAATAAGGCAAGATGAAATTGTGGTTCAAGGGCATGATGGGGTGGAGCCTGTTAGTGGGTGGCAAGGTGGGGATGCAGATCAGGTAAACGGGAACTGCTGTTCATTAACGGAGGAGAGATGCAAACATTGCAGAATGGCAGATGTTAACTTTTACCTGATCTGCATGCAAACCCTGCCTCCTGTTCACTTTTTCTACCCCATCATGCCCTCACGCCGGTCATCATCACTATTAACTCCACAAGGCTTTTGTTTTGTTGAGTTATGTCTTTGCATAGGCTCTCCACAGAGACTGCTGTAGACTATGCTCATGATCTGTGCTATTGTGTGAGCAGTTATACTTGTCTTGTTATGTCTTTGTTGTACAAATGCGTATATTTTCGGACTTGCTCTAGTTGACCTGTCCATCATTCAGCGTGTTATATACCGATGGTGCCCACAAATATTCCTATACACATCACATACACAACATTCTATGATGTACTGCAGTATACGGAACTGTATACAAAAGTGTGCCATTTTGAACACAGTCTGTGCATTTGTGTTTATTTCAAAAGTAAAGTACTAAAGAACAGAAAAATTTCTTTGCTTACCAAGCACACAGAACAAGGTCCTGGCAGTATGTGATGATGAAGTAAGTTCTATTTTGGTACATCAGGTGCACATCAGGTTATGGTATAAATTTGACCTCCATGTTCAAATTGCTCTTTATTTTGCATTAAGCCATTTGTCAGCTGATTTTATAGCACAGAAGGCCTTTTATTCAGTTTCTGTTTGGACCTTTATTCTTCTGCTTTGTTCATTCTATGCGGTAGCAAGTGCTCTAATCTAAATGCAGCTACTCTTTCATTACTTAAAGTAGCACTTGTTTTTGACTGACAGCAGTGTTTGCAGTTTAAGAAATGGCCTCAGCATCCTCTTAAGCCTGATTAATGGGGCTGCTCCACTCTCCTTCTCCTCATCATTACTCTGCCTCAGTCAGTCTCAGCCTGATGGCAACTACAGCCTTTCTGAGTCTAGTTTCTGACACGTCTAGTTAACTTTTCCCTTGTTGTTTTTGGCGCATTTGCTAACTACAAAATTCAGTAGAATGAAACAGAGTCCTTCCAACTTCCAAAACTCTGAAATTTGAATAGACCTGTGTTTGTTTTTGTATTGTACATGTGTTTAACACTGATTTATTTACTAAACCTTAAATTGAGTTGTTTTTTCTTGTCTAATCCATTATTCTTGTTTAATTAGGGGCTGGAAGTGATCGAGTCCACCAATCTGAAATATTTTACCAAAGAGATGACCGCCGAATTCTACGCTCTCAAGGGAATGTTTTTAGCTCAGATCAATAAGTAAGTGCTGATTCCCAGCTTTGAAGTTCCTCTCTCTCTTTTCCTACTTATCTCCCTCTTTTGCTTCATGGCTTTATTAAGCCTGTTTTCTCCTCTTTTCACTTTATGCTGATTTTGATTGATGTTCAAATGAATGGGCCATGGTTGTTAAGTGAGTGCACGTTAAAATTAACGTTCTCAAAGACGAAGTATTATGGAGGCGATAGATAAACAGCTGTGTCTCAGTTTTCCCTGCTAACGATCACCCCTTAAAGCGCATTAGACCAATAATGAGGTCAAAACAATCGTTAACAGCCAATGCAATGAGTGATGAGTAATTAACCTTATATACTAGATTCATGGCTGGTTATAATGTGAATGGGTTCTCATGCTGCGATTGACGTCAACCTAGTGAGTGTCATATTCTGTTTGCTGAATCCTCAGGATGCTGATGTTATAATATAATCTAAGTGCTTTAGAAATTTTGTTTCATGTCTTATATTAAGCAGCACTTGTGCATGTCACAGCAACACTTTCCTCCTGTCCACACCCCACCTGCTGCTCGGTTAAAGGTTGAAAGTGCCATTGCAAATAAAAAGTATTTTTTATATCACAATACACGGCATCGTTATAATTTGGAACATCCATCCATTATCTTCCGCTTTATCCTCCATTAGGGTCGCTTCCCCATGCCCATCCCCATCCAGGGGAGAACGTCTCGGGCGCTGGGCAGATACACCCAGGACATGGAGCCATCTATCGCTGGGCACACACACACAAACACACTCTATATGGGGCAATTTGGAGAATTCAATTGACTTGATCTATGTTTTTGGACTGTGGAAGGAAACCGGAGAACCCGGAGAAAACCCACGCCGACACGGGGAGAACATAGAAACTCCACCCAGTTTGAGATTCGAACTAGAAATCCCTAGCGCTGAGAGACGAACGTGCTAACCACTAAGCCACTGTGTCTCCCGTTAATTTGGAACATAGATTCCAATTTTTTTAAACTATTGCGTTGATCTGCAAATAAAATATAAGTTTTGTGCAAGACCGTAATCTCTGGATCTGATTCCTGGAGTGATAGTGGATGTAAATAAAACTATATACCTTATTATGAAAGGGATAATTTAACAAAAGCAGGCATCTGCTCATTGCATAATTCAGTCTTAATTTCCACCTCACAGTATTGCTCACCATCTGTTACATCGGTTGAAGCTGTAGGTAAACAACAGTTTTGAAGTCAAGACACATCTTTAAATTGATTATGACCCTCTAATACATTGTTGTTCTTGCACATGAACCTTGTGTATTCTGGTAGTATGTGTGTGGGGGGGGGGGGGGCATTGTCATGTTTGAAACAGCTTTGCCTCATAGTTTCCTTCATTTTTGTTTAACTTTTTCTAAGTTCATGGTAATGTGTTATGCTGTCACCACCGTACTTTTCTGTGGGGGTAGGAAGTAGGTTTTCTGAAGCAAATTCATATTTATTTGCCGTTTTTCTTCAGCTTGCTAATATTCAAAAACATGTACTATTTTTTTTTCTTTATTCATATTTGTCAACTCCAGATTATGCAAATACAAAAATACTGAAGTAAGCCACTGTTGAAAGAAAAACTGTGGGAGTTTTGTGAGAGTAAAATTTGGTACTTAATTTATTTATTCATTAATTTGATTATTTATTAATTTGTTTATTTTTTGCCACAATTACAGTGATAAAATCTACATTTGCACATTTAAATAAGCATGTCATTTTTATTTCCTTTCTTTTTTGTTATCAGACCTCTACATACTGTATAAAAATGAGGACAAAAGACTTCAATTAAACCTGTAATGCTTATGGAGTAATACATTCAGTCTTTCATTCATTCAGTCTTTTATGCCAGTTATTAAACAAAGACATGGTGCAACACTATCTCTCTTACACACACACAATGTGTGTGTATTGCTTACTAGCTTGGGGGGAAACATCTGTTTACCACAAGATTCATGTTCTGACATCTAATTAATTTGTTATTTACAAAAGGTTACAGATTCAATTACTAAAAACAAGATTTAGGAATACCAAGAGACAGTATTTGAACCATTTTACTAATGGTTTATTATTTTTTATTAGGTAGTATTTTTAGGGTTATAATAATGAATATCTTTGACTCATAGTGTGTTTTTGTGCTGTATTTTTAAATTTTATGTGCCGCCTGCCTGCCTGCCAAAAAAAAAAAAACAGTTCCCTTCAGCATCGATAATGGTATTGTGACTATCCTTTTTTATATAACAGTCCTAATTTACACTGGTGTTGGCCTCTGTATTGCTGGAAAGCTGGAAAAATTCGAAACACTCCTTAAAGTCTTCTCCAGCACATCTCAAGACTTTGAAAATGACATTTTGGTGGAACAATCCATGTGCGAAAATGATCCCTCTTGCTCCCCTGAATCACTCTTTCAGTCCAATGAATCCTGCTATTGTTGTCCTGGAATATGCCTGTGCTGTCAGAGGAAAATAAACCCACTGATGTGATCATTCACTACGTTCACCTTCTCAACTGGCTTCATTTTTGGCACTCATTGTGGCTGAGCCTCAACCTGACCAATTGAATGGAACCCAGATCATAACACCAAGTCCAAATTGAACTTTTTTGGACTGGCAGTGTATTTTGTAGCTTTAAATTTTTTAAACTATAAAAACCATTATCATTTAAATCTGAGATGACTGAAATTACAGTGCAGCAGTACGAGGTGACTGAACAAGCAGCAGCAATGTGTATAACCATGTTAACTGAAAGAGCAACATCACAATGGTTATTATACAGTTTATATACATATTAGTTTTATATATATTATCTATTCAGACTGAATGTTATATTCTGTTTAAGTCCAATGTGTTAAATTCATTAAATAAACATCAGCTGCGCATTGAAACCTGTAGGTTACGAGGTGTTTTTTTTTTTTTTTTTTTTTTTTTTTTTTTTAACACACAATGTTAATAAAACATGCCAGTATAACACATGTACCCAAATATCTACATAGGGCTATAAAGTTCAGACTTAAATTGCTAAAACTTTCAGTGGTTCCTATGTAGAAAATGTCATGAAAGATGAGTTGAAGCCAAAGCACATCTGCTCTGTGAGACTGTTAAACTCGCCAAACCATGATTCAGCGATGTTTCACTTGAGCTAAGCATAGAGTTCACTAATTACTGCTTTCAATTGCCTTTTTCTCTGTCTGCGATGTGGTGTATGTGGACTGAAATGACCCTTCAATGTGAATGTCCCTGAATGACAGGAGGGAACGAGGGACACATTTAATCTGAATAATCGACTCAGCAGCAGTTTATGAAATCTGAGATCAGCTAAACTTTAATCGCTTTTGATTAATATAATAATTTCACAGTGAATCCTAGAATCAAAAGCATTTGGATGGGATCAAGAAATGATGTTGTTCGAGGCAGGCTTTGAGCACTTGACTGGGCAGGGGAATAGACCTACACTCTGCACCTAACCCAGGCTGTGCATGGTGAATGTCCTGAATGGACTGTATGCCTCAGTGAGTCTTTGCTCCCTCAGTTCCCTTTGCAATCAAGCTCAATCCTGTTGCATACCGCATTCTCATTATACGTGTAGCCATTATAAGCGGTTGCCCTGGGAGACACTCACATTGGTCCATAGTTGACGACTCGTGCGTGGGACGGTGGTAATAACCGTGACTTGAAGACCTGCTGCCAAGATCCCGCTCGACCTTTTTTTAGGCTCTTGTAAACACTTTTTATTAGCTTTTCTTTTGTTCAAATGTGGCTCCATAACAGGCTGTAAGAAGCTTACTCATGAGGGAGAGGCTCTCTGAGCTGCAAATCGGCTAACAAAAGACAATATTGGAATTTGTCGACTGATATTACTGAAATCTATGCTGTCTGGCACATGCACATCCACCCAATACAGAATTCATTGTGGCCTATCTGCAGTCTTTTTGAAATGTCTGTAATACCAATGAATTTGATTTATATTGATTTTTCTTTTGTTTTGAAGCATGAAACCAGAAGGTTTGCTTGTATGTAGGAAAAGTTGCTTGTGTCTGTGAGCTGTCAGTCACTACGCAAAGCTGTGATTTTCACTTGATCAGACAAGTTTTACATATTGTGATTTTCCTACTTTCTCTCTCTCTAGGTCTGAGGAAGCTAATAAGGCTTTTTCTGCAGCTGTACAAATGCATGACGTTCTGGTGAAGGCCTGGGCCATGTGGGGCGACTATCTTGAGAACATTTTTGTGAAGGACCGCCAGCTGCATCTTGGGGTGTCAGCAATCACCTGCTACCTCCACGCCTGCCGCCATCAGAATGAGAGCAAGTCCCGCAAATACCTTGCCAAGGTGAACTCTGCTGTTCATTTATATTTGTACTGAGTTATAAAAAAGGTTTGCAGATGATGGTGTTGGTACTTTCAGTCTATTTATCGATCTGGTCCCAGTGCCTATATTTCCCCCACCCTGTTTTTATTATTTATATTTTTTTAGGTTATTAGGGCATGGGGCTAAGTCATTAGGGTATTGGATTACTGGGAGTTCGAAACCCAAGTCCACCAATGTGGGTCCTTTAACAAGGTCCTTAACCCCTATTACATCCACAGGTATTACGACTGACACTGTGTTTTGACCCTAACCATAAATGTAAATATAAATGTAAAAGCATTTACAAATAGATCTAATGTAATGTAATTATTATGAGACTTAACAGCTACTAGTAATTTATTTGTTCTTGGAACCACTCATTGTGGAAGAACTCAAGGAACTACACACCTGCATTGACTTTTTGCTTGTGTATCGTTTTTGCACTGCTGTGTATTTGCTTCACTTTTGGTTGCTTTGGTGGAAACACACAAAAGGTGTCTCGGTTTTGTTATAATAAACAGCTGGTGTTTAGAAATGCTTATGGCTGCATGGAACAAACTTCAGAAAGAACACTAAACCTCGAACTTTATTGTTCTTACTTATTATTCCAACGTTTTATGAACAATCAGTATTGTTCTTAAAAGCGACTCATAAACTCTTTGTTAAATGCTCATTTTCTCTTTAGATCTGCTACAAATTCTGTTGCAATTATTACCACCCCCACAGGCCCTGCCAGAACCCCCACAAACGTATAGAGGTTAAGAGCTTAATTCCACCCCTGTCAGTTCAATCTAACCAGCTCTGTGAAGCCTGACCCCTCCTTCCATCAGAGAGATTGCTGCCTCAATCAATAAACACAGTGTGAACGTTATCAGGAAGAGAGAGGCCACGCTCTTCTTTATATTAGCAGCATTCGTACTTGGCGGCTTGTATACAAGCTTTATTTTATTGTTTAGCTGTGCTGGAACAATCTGATTATTGTGCTTTGTGGAACTTGAGTCTTCGTTTAATATTTTATTACTGTTTTAATAATTTTCACTTGAAAATATGTTTCCCTGAATGTTGCACTACAGCTTGTTATAGTTACAAAACAGTGATTTAATTGTTTCCACTCACTAACCGGTTTTTCAACCAAGTCTCCACTTCGGCAACAAACTCATAGCATCGTGAACATTTCATGATTGGTTGTTATTTAGTGGAATCACCAAGTTTTTATATATTATAAAAAATAATATTTTTATGTACAAGATAAAACAAATACTTCAAATCAGGCAAAATTTTAACACTTTTAACGTAAATGTGTTTGACATTAGACTTATCTGGAACATTACATCATGTCATTTAGCAGACTTTTTTTTATCCCAACATCGGAACATTGAATTATAACCCTGGAGCAATGAGGATTAAGCCTACTGGACCCACATTGGTAAATTTCATTGGACTTCATTACCCACAACTTTGTGATTGATAGCCCCACATACCTAAGCATTGAGCTACCGTACCCTAGTACATGATCTAATCCATTTTCAGTCCATCATTCTATTCCATGCATTTCTTTCTCAGAAAAACGTTTCCCCTGGTTTTCTTGTCAGTATGTAATCAAAAGTTATTTTACTAACCATTTGCTTATTGTGAAAAAGAAAATGCATTGTTGGTCAGGTTATATATAGTTAAATTTGAGACTGTGCAGCATTAGTGCTCAGGCCTGAACAAAACTGCAGCTTGACAAAACACATATGTATTAAGAACACAATTTAACATCAATTATCTTGGCAGTGATTGTTATTTACGTAATAATAGAGTAATTTAAGTAATAATAGAGTAATATTGTTTGTTCTTTGTTTTTTTTTGTTTTTTTAGCAAAGTTATTTGGTTTGAATAGTTTTGTTTTGTGAAATTCTTTTGCTGGCAAAAGGATAGCTAATAAAGCAAAGTAAGTATTGGATTATTAATAAGGAGAGGTTCGGTAAAGCAATAAGGAATGACTGAGTTTCGGCATGACACATAGCGGAGTTCAGTTTACACCTCTTCTGATTTCTTCACAATAATGCACAACCTTGAGTGCCTTATTTTTTAAGTAGTTATAAAACACTAATAAAAAACAAGGTTTAATTCATAAATGTGTTTATTTAAAACAAAAATATTGATAAACTAGTCTTCTGCAATGTAATCAAGTATGGTCAAGTGAACATAAATTTCGGGATACTGGCTTTGTGCTCAGCAGTAATTGGCTTGCCCTTTATATTAATCTGTTTATTTTCATAAATAGTACATGATTTTCAATATAATGTATTGTGTACCAGGGCGGCACGGTGGCTTAGTGGTTAGCGCGTTCACCTCTCAACACTAGGGATTCCCGGTTCGAATCCCCATCATGGTGGAGTTTCCATGCTCTCCCCGTGTCCGCATGGGTTTCCTCCGGGTTCACTGGTTTCCTCCTACAGTCGAAAAACATGGATCAAGTCAATTGAGTTCTCCAAATTGCCCCATGTAGAGTGTGTCTGGATCATGTTAATTGATCCAAACATGGATGAAGTCAATTGAGTTCCCCAAAGTGCCCCATGTAGAGTGTGTCTGTGTGTGAGCCCAGCGATAGATTGGCACCCTGTTCTGGGTATATCTGCCCAGCGCCCAAAACGTTCTCCCCTGGATGGGCATGGGGACCCCCCCACCCCACCCCCCGCGCGACCCTAATATAGGATAAAGCGGAAGATAATGAATTAATTAATTAATGTATTATGTACCATGCATTAATACAAATGTGAAGTTGTTAATAATGTCACGCTCAGCAAATTCAAATTGAAGGACTGGTACAACTCATTTTTTTAATAGCATAATATTTAAACTAGCACTCTGACATTTCAAGCCACTACCAACTCCATTATTGTTTTTTAAAATAATTTTTCTAATTTAATTATTTTAAATCATTAATGCTGTCTGTCCAAAAACAGCTCTAAATTCTTGCAGATGTTTGAGACTTTTGTGCGGCACTGAAAATCAGAATCAGATTTAATCAAGTGAGGTATAGACACAAGGAATGTGGAGTGGCAAGTGATATATATATTCATTATCTCCCGCTTTATCCTATATTAGGGCCGCAGTGGGATTCCCCATGCCCATCCAGGGGAGAACGTTTCGGGCGCTGGGCCGGACAGGGCGCCAATCCATCGCTATATATATATATATATATATATATATATATATATATATATATATATATATATATATATATATGTATGTGTGTGTACTGTATATAACTTCTAAAGGTTTCAGTAAAACATTTTCAGTAGCTGTAGATCAAATTCCTAATGAATGTTGTTTGCATAACCTCAAAGTAAAGTTGAGGTGTATGAGAGATTGTGGAATTAATGAAATGGGGGCAGCAGTGGCAGATAGATGACACATAATGGGTGTAATTACATTATTAGAGCTGATGTTCTTTTTTGTATGAATATTGTACACATGACAATGTGCTTTTGGGTGAGTGCTCGTTTACCAGACTGGCAGGCCTTCACTTTGTGCACTCGCTCCAATTGCTTGAGGCTGTTTTTTTCCGCTACAGGCCGGCACCCGGAGGGCATTGGGTTGCACAGAGAGTGCCATTGGCTGCATGCGTACTACACATATCTGCTGGCACAGTTTACAGATGATAAATGAGAATAGATGGCCAGTAATTATCAGTAATTACCCGCAAGCTGTGTGGCCTTGGTGGCCCATCATCAGGCATTGCAGCTAATGTCTCCATCATCTCCTCTGGGGATTGAGCTTCACCTTGCTATCATCATGCAGCCGCCGCTTCCAGAACCTTATGACAAGCAGCCGGAGATGTTATGACTCATGGTGGAGTGAGATGGTGGCGATATGATTTCACAAGCCATTAAGCCCGTTTTGTGCAGCTGAGTGCCTGTTAAACGCGGACGGGTGCAGATCGCTCATTTGGATCATAATGCAGACAAGATCAGGCCACTGTTGTGTAAATGATTCAGAATTGGTGAAGTGTTTGGACATGTAAATGTGTAGGCATGTAACTCGACCAGCAGCTTGTTCTTTGACAGACGTCATGTACTTGTCTTTGATTTGAATGAAGTAATGCTAGAAGATTCATAACCAGCAGTCAGACAGATTCCAAACACTAAATAAGAATCCTGTGAACAGTTACATGAACTGCGTAACTCATGAAGTTATACTTGGAATAAACTGTATGAAGCATCTGTCACTGGCTCCATAAAGTGGGGTTTCATAGAATGCAAAGTAACTAATCATCTGTACACAGGTCATGTTTGTGCTCATGTGACTATATGGGGGGGGGTAGCTCAGTGGTTAGGGTGTTGGGCTATCAATCTGAAGGTTGGCGGTTCAAATCCCAGGTCCACTGAAGTTACCAGTGTGGGTCCTTGAGCAAGACCCTTAATCCTCATTTCTCCAGGGATGTTGTGATTAACCCTGTGCTCACCTTGTAAGTTGCTTTGGATAAAAGTGTCTGCTAAATAACCAAATGTAATATGAAGTGATTGCCTTTTAATGTATTGCTGTTCTTAGGAAGTACACTTTGCTTTGACACCAGTAGGTTCAGCAGTATTTTGAATATAATACTTTATCCTTTCTTGTCTTAGGTGCTGTGGTTACTGAGTTTTGATGATAAGAACACATTGGCTGATGCAGTAGATAAGTATTGCATTGGAGTGCCACCCATCCAGTGGCTTGCATGGATTCCACAACTCCTGACCTGCCTGGTGGGTTCTGAAGGAAAACCACTGCTGAATCTGATAAGCCAGGTTAGCACCACTTTGTTCCTGCTATTTATGTTTCTGTGCGTTTCACTGTGGGTTGCATGTTTGATTTATTTATTACTAGTAGGGGTATAAATCAGAGTGTTCATGACTATTCCATTTAATATAGTTTTTTTTTTTCAAGCCAATGATCTGATTTTCAATACTTAATTTGCCATGATACGATACTTTTTTTTTTTTTTTTTATTCTTTTTTTATTATTATATACATTATATCTATTAAGGACGTAGTATGCGTATGTTGGAGTGGATGTTAAAAATAGACAGGCACATTAATCGTTACTCTTGCAAACGATGCATCAAATCATTGGCTGTATAATCGATGCATCGGTTGATGTCGATTAATATTTACAGCCCTGCTTACCAGCCACTTGGGCATGTGATGACATTTCCTTTAAACTGAATAAATATTAATTTACGCATAATTGGTCACATCACATCAATAAAGAAGATGGCAAGTGATATGCTAATTGGTTTATTGTACGTGATGCCTGAAAACACACCCATGAATCATGTCATCACGATAGCAGATACACACTGACACCCTAATCAAGCTTCTCGGTGTGTGATTGACGGCTCGCTTAAAATCACTAAAATAAAGTCCCTCGAGCTGCTTTTTGGTGATTGTAAAGAGTATATAAACTTTCAAAGGTTATTGAAGTGACAGTGTAGACATGCACACACAGACTTTGGACTTTATATATTAAGATTATTACTTGTCCAGTTTAATTACACCAACACCAAAATCACTATCTATCCCAAGTGGGGTTGTCTATAAACTGAAATAAGTTAGGAATTCAGTTTTAAATATATATATTTTTTTAATTCGACCATCAGTAATACATGCAAAGAATGGCTAATTACTGTTTTGTTCATTTCCACCACCCTAAACTTTCATTAAAAACAATCAGTAATTAAAATATAATACAACTTCAAAGACCAAGTAGCTGCAACTCCAGGGACCGCCGTCCTGATGCATAGCAACAGATCTGAGCTTTGAACCAAAAGAGATCGGTCCTTTTCTCAGTCTGTAGGTTTAGCATGCAGGTGGGTTTCTCTTCTTTCTTGGGCATATATAAACGCACAGTTTCCACTAAGCTCTCAATTTCACCTCAAATGCTCCTGGGCTCCGGAGACGCTTTGATGGGAGATTAAGGCCATTTAAACCAATAAGCACCAAACGAAATGGAAATGTTTGCATGTTGCCACCTCAATTATGTGAGTTGTCAAGACAAGTCTGGTCAAGCAAGGGTGGTGAAGGACGTTTCGAGTTTGATCTTAAGTGCTGCGGCCATGCTTTGCTGATCGAGGGATGAATGGAGAAGCTTTGTGCATTGAAGTAAAATCTCCTTTGAATGGAACACCTTAATCTTGGTCACTGAATTATTCAGCCTCGTGTCGCTTGGCGGCATGTTTTAAAAACCTTTAGTGAAAAATTGATGAGGGTGAGAAGAGATATTTGCACATAAAACAGATGCAACGAAAACGCAGCACCTTTACGCGTACACACTTTCGAAAGTATGACGAGCTGCATTTCATTATTGAGGTTCCCCATTTTCTGCTTTAATTTTTAATGTGATCCATAACAAGCTCTTAAGGCAGTCTTTCATGTGAAATCTATTTTGAGCCGCAATGTGTCTTTTTATACCTGACCAGCACATGCCCTGTAGTCTGCTTCTGTTCGGATCTGGTGTCAACTCTAATGGCAGGTCGCTGTTCATTTCGGTGCCTTTCTTTCAGAAAGAGGTAGCATCAGACGTCAACTCACCCTGACTGCTTTAAATACTGCAGCTGGACCTGGAGGGTTCACTAGTCCTCTACTGCATTCTAATAAAGACTAGTTTAATGATGTGAATTAAAAGAAAATGTATATATTTTATACAAGTCGAGTATATAAGTTTCATTAATTTGAGTTTTTTACAACATTAAGTTTTATCTACTTATTATTATTTATGTTATATACTGAAATACTGCTTGGTCATCAACCAAGAGCATCAAAAGGTAAAAAATAATTCCTTCTAAAAATAGATTTAATGACAAATACCTGAACAAACAGAATAGAAATCAAAATTGGAAAGCAAAGCAACATGCTGACTGGTTTTAAAACTGATTTTTGAAAGTCAATCAATTATTTTATTTTATTTTTTCAATTGACAAACTTAAATGTCTTAGACTTAAACATTTGAGTCTTAAATGGATATGTGGATTTCAATGGATAACTTTTATGTCATAAGCTACCATCCAAAAGTATTTTTCTATTTTTAATTGACAATAATACTGTTTTATATTTGATTTTTAAATAATGCTCCTTTTTTCAGTAATATTAGTTTTAGGCTTTAAGCTAAGGTACACACTGAAACTGTGCTCAAATCAAGATAGATGACGAATGAAATATAAGTTCTTGACCTTAAATTATATTGCTTTGTTTTGAACGCAGGTAAAGTTGTACGTTCAGTGAAAAAGTGCTATTTATATTTCATACCAGCTCGAGTAGCTTGTCTTATCAAGTGATTAAAATGAATAATCTAAATAAACAAAATCTATATCCTTTTTTTTTTTTCACTTTCCCTTTTTCCTTTTCTTAGCAACACTATTAGTCCTGGTTTGAAGTCTGCCCATTGCTGACCTCTGATCTTGAAAGAAAAATTAAATTGATCCCTATAAAGCAGGAGAAGACTAAAAATTATTTCTAGAGATTTTTTTTTTTAAATAGCCATGTTCTTGATTTATATAAACCATCAATAGTATTTGAAATGTCAGTTACCTGGGACCGTTCAAGCCAAGCTGTTTTACTGTAAACCTATAATAGAAGGACTTAAGAGTGTTGGGGAAATTTCCTTCAAAGGACCAGCAGGAACATTGACATGTGAATCTGGACTGATGATGCATTAACCACTTCACTAAACCTTTAATAGGGTCTCTGTACGAAATTTAGCATCAAAAATATTTTTAAAAAGGGTTGTCTTAAGCCGGATACATTAAGGAAACAAGACCTTTAAACTGATTTACTTTTGAACAAGAAAGAAATAGGTTTAAAAAAAAAAAAAAATACCAGCAAGTGCATCACTGTGACTATAAAAAAAATCCTTTGGGACAATTTTCCTTTTTGTTTATTTTTTTTGGTTATTTAGATATTGGCAATATGTTCATTAGTAGTATGTCAGTTAAGCTTGCATCATTTTAGGTATACTTTCAACTGACTTGTTCTACAGTAAAGCCACCAAGAGGTACACTTTAAGAACATTAGCTGTTCCACATATATTAGTCCAATCAGCATTTAATCACTCCCACTGTAAAGACAGAGAAGTGGCGATACAGTGGCTCAGCGCTGATAAAAGCCACTCTTACCAGCGCAGGTGGCGCTTAGAATAAGAAACCAGAAGCGAGCGGAAAAGCCTGATGTTCATCAAGGTGTGAAGTAAAATTGTTTCATGACCTTGAGCTCTGATTACAGCTTCAGATATTGTTCTTCGCCACTCGAGTGTAAACGACTGAGTAGAGTTTTGATGAATAGGCTTCTTTTGCTCTCTAATACAAGCGTGCTCTGCGCCTGTTCAAGGGCACTGCAGATCTCAGAGGGAAAAGGCCCGTCCAGACTTGACAAGCTTTTACCAAGTGTCATATTGAGCCATGGTTTTAATCTGCCCTTGATTTTTGTCCGTTTCATTGCTTCTCCTCACCACGGTTTCATTTTCAAAAGCCGGTGCTATCACACAGCAGTTTAAAGACATGTCAGTGGCGCACTACTCCAGAGCCGGCCCTGCAGGGACCATCTAAAGTGTAATCTGTGACTCTGTCTCTCAGGTGGGACGTGTCTACCCCCAGGCTGTGTACTTTCCCATCCGAACTCTGTACCTAACGCTGAAGATCGAGCAGAGGGAGCGCTACAAGAGTGGTGAGTTCAGTAGTGTACAGTACTAGTGTTGTTTATAAAAGCATTATAAATAAAGTACACACTTTTTTTTTATAACTTTATGGGTTTGTTTTTCTCCAATTTAAAAAGTTGAGAAATGTTTTTTTTTTTTAAACACAATTTCGCCATTTTCTCCTTTCGAGTGTATCCAATTCAGTTGCCAGTGATTTACATCACATTAATTTATGTGTGTTGTGTTTTATTTTACACTGTTATAGAAAGCTGTACACTGACTGCTTTACATTGCATGAAAGTGTCATGTTTTAAGTATTGTCTCATAAAAAGATACCACAAAAAAAATTACAAAAAATGTAAGGGGAAGTCATAGGCTTGTAATTAAGGAACCAGCCATGCAACCTGAAGGTCCGCAGTTTGATTCCCGGGCCCAACAAGTGCCATGGCTGAAGTGCCCTTGGGCATGCTCCTGGAACGTATGCTCACTTCACTAGTGTGTGTATTTGTGTTTCACTGTAAGGTTGGGTTAAATGTGGAGCACCAATTCCTCTGTGTGTAAGCACAGAAGGCAAAAAATAGATCACTTTACGTCTGTAAGATACTGTGTACATGTGTGCATTTGTGTGCGTTAGAGCACTGAATAAAAATTCTGTGATAGGGCAGCTGGACCAATTGTTTCAAGGCATTTTGCAAATGACTTGGCTGCATTTCAGGTTTCAAACCCCTGCTGGTTCAGTTTTGAGTGTTTTAATTAAAATTTCATCCATTATTTGCTGAGTGACATGCTGTGTCAAGACCAGGTACTCATAACTGTGGTCCAATCAGCGCACATGACTGAGCACCTTTATAGAGGTTAATTCTTCTTTAGAACTCATTTGTAAACCGACCTGATTTAAAGTTCATTAAAAGTGTGTAGCACTTGTGCTTAATTAGAACAGTTAAAGTTTTAGCCAGTGCTGCACAATTTATCTAATCACAATGTCTGTGTATTTCAGCTTCTAAAAGGCTGCAATTTGATTCAATATAAAATGTGTATGTGTGAAATTATAACAGGTTTGAGTGCAGACGCTTATTATCTACACCCATAATAAAGAACTGATGAGTTAGTCTGTGCTTCAACAGTAAGGAGTGTGCATGATCACATGGCAGTCTGATGATATTTTGTAAAATCGTATTTTAAACATGTATATTTTTACTAGTCTTTAAAATGATCCCTGATTTATGCATTTTTCTTGATAATCAATGATGTAGACTTCCATTTTTATATATATATATATATATATATATATATATATATATATATATATATATATATATATATATATATCCCCCCCCCCCCCCCCCCCCCCCCCCCCCCCCCCCCCCCCCCCCCCCCCCCCCCCCCCCCCCCCCCCCCCCCCCCCCCCCCCCCCCCCCCCCCCCCCCCCCTTCCATATTGAACCCATCCGAGCAGTTAAGCACATACATATGAACTAGTGAGGTGAGCGCACATGTCTGGAGAATGCCCCTTAATATAACCTAAATAATCACTAGTGATAATCACTTATCACTAATTACACTTTATATGGCACTTTTTAAACACAAAAAGCTGTCTGTGTAGGGAGGCCAGATTGGGGGGTTTCTACAGTCGTCCCAACACTGACCTCTACTGGTACTTTAAAAAGTTAGCACTGGGGGTTGAGGAAATATAGCTGAAATATAGTTTATATGTAGAAAGGCTTCATTCTAATAACAATAATTTAATTAACTGAGAGAAAGTGCGAGGCTCCTATATCCACATAACAGCATTCAATTATACAATTTGTTCTAAAAAGGAGGCTTAGTAAGGTTATTTGTGTGCAAAAGTACAAAATACTGAATAAATAATATTACAGAAATCATCTCTAGATCATTTATCATTTGCTTTACTAATTACTCTTAGAGTGTTTGATCTCTCTTAGGACGCATCATTACTGCATCATGAGTCATGTTTATCTTAATGAATATTTGTTGTCATGTTGTGTTTCCCTGTACTCTGTCTCTGTAGACTCTGGGCAGCAGCAACCGAGCTCAGTTGGGACCCAGAGCCACTCTGCATCAGATCCAGGCCCCATCCGGGCCACAGCACCAATGTGGCGCTGCAGCCGAATCATGCACATGCAGCGAGAGCTGCACCCCACGCTGCTCTCATCTCTGGAGGGCATCGTGGACCAGATGGTATGGTTCCGAGAGAACTGGCATGAGGAGGTAGGCCACACCGCCAACTGTGTGATGTGCTCATTCCCAGGAGAGCTTGATGGTTATTTGACTAATGCAAGTCTCAGTGCAGATGTCCAGTTTACACCTTGCATACTAAATCATTTCTGTTGAGGGTTGAAAGTTGTTGTAAAAAGAAACTTTATCGTGATTCTTTTTTTTATTAATTAATTATTTATTTTATTTTTTACTTATTGGTCAACAGATTTTTTTTGTGTGTTTTTGTGTGTGTTGGCATTGTTCAACATGGTTTCCCAACAAGGAAATAGAAGTTTGTGTCTTTACATTAAATTCCCTTGTTGTCTGTACCTATGTGTTTTCAGGGGTATAGTTACCTAGATAAAAGCTGACATGGGTATTAAAACGGGGTGCATTGATGCTGAAAAGTAGTTTTGCGATGCTGGGGAGGCATTGGTTCTCATGCTAATTGGGTTGTGGCGAACAGAGGTGTGTGATTGATGGCTGTGGTGAACGAGAGGGACAGGGCACTAGGAGACGGACTGCCCATGACAGGCACAGATGCACTGATGCATTGATGGGGAGGGGGATGGTGGACACATTGTCCTGTGGGATGATCCCATACATCTGGCACAAAGGAATGAAGAAAAGAGTGTCAGATCAAGAAAGGTGGGGTTGACTGGGACTTTTTAAATGTGCAAATGAGCGCCCCATAAAGGGTAAGACCACATTGCCAGGTAATAATGAATTGATTCATGCAAATATGCTTTGGCTTACCCAGAATTCCATGGTTCTATCGCTTCTCACAGCCTGCTCTTCTCCTCAGGTTCTGAGACAGCTCCAGCAGGGCCTGGCTAAATGCCACTCTGTGGCGTTTGAGAAAAGTGGCGCTGTGTCAGATGCTAAGATCACACCGCACACCCTAAATTTTGTAAAGAAGCTAGTGAGCACCTTTGGTGTGGGCCTAGAAAACGTCTCCAATGTCTCCACCATGTTCTCCAGCGCTGCCTCAGAGTCTCTCGCACGACGAGCACAAGCAACTGCTCAAGATCCTGTGTTTCAAAAGATGAAGGGCCAGTTCACCACAGGTACGTACAGTAGCACATACACCCTCATGTAAATTTCATTAAATTAGTCGATCAGCTCTAAAATGACTTGAAAATTGAGAAAAAAAAATTAAAAAGAGAGAAATTTAAATCAATGTCAGTCAGGTGTAAAGGACATTAAAGAAGAACTTGCATTTGAATTTGGCAGGTTGTATTACATCAATAATACAACATGCTACGTTATGTTAAATTAATACATTAACATTTATTATCAAATTTAACTAGCAAAAAACTATTAAACATAATCTAAGATGTAACTTTATTATTGTACAGGCCACATCTGTTCTGTATTTAGGAAGGGGGGAAAATAAATAATATTTCTGAAATAAATAGCAATAGTTCAGTAAATGAGTGTGTTGTAGCAAATGGTTTATTCCCACTGTAGAGCATTTCAGTTGAATGTTATTTTTTTATACTACTTATTTGCGCATTCTAATACTTCTATGGCAGGTTTATTAATACAATAAAGCTGGTTTCCAACAATCTTTTAATGCTATAAATAATTGTTATTCATCTTTGCTCTGGGTTAAACACTTACATTGTGAGATTCTAAGTTGCACACTATGTTACCATGCCAACATCACACTCTAAGATAAATAATGATCACTAATAAAATTGTTATAATCATTTTCCAGTCGAACAGTTCAAACACCTGCATCAATATATTGTTAATGAAAGGCAACATGTTTATTTGTTATTAGACTGTTTTCTGTTAATTATGGATTTGTGCTTTCACAAATAATCTCTAATAATAATATCTGTCCACTCGCACCAGCACAACACCTACTAACGTCCATGTGAGACGCATCAAGGTGTTAAGGGAAATGGTTCAAGTTCAGAGTAGACACTCTGATTTTTAAAAAATGTAAATAATATATTTTTTTAAACTTTGCTTTAAAGGGACCTTTGTATAAGTCATAAAACATTAATTAAAGGGATAACTGTGTTTTTTTTTTTTTTTTATACCTCTGTTAAGTCCTACAGCTCCTCGAAATCTTTGACACTAATAGCCTCTATTGATTACCTTTTTTCTTTAACATGAGCACCAATGAACTTGGCTGTACTTTGATATATAATCATTAGGTAGTAGACAGGAAATCTGTGCTGGTACCCACAGCCCCGTTCTCATGTGTGTGGTTGAAAACCGAGAATGCATGATCATCCGTTAGCATTTTATAATCTTCCGTTAGCATCTGGTGCACACACGAGCTTGTGCACTGCATTAACCATGCCTGGCTCAGGAGATAATTGGGGCTGTGAACCATGTGATTAGATTTATTAAGTGAGGAAGGATGACTGTGGAGTGCTGCGGGTTGGTGGGTGATCAGCTGCAGTTGATTGCGAAGGAGTTAATTCAACGTAGTTCTTAATTAAGTGTTTCACACCATTGCTTTGTAGCTTAAAATTACTTTTGGACACGTTATTTCCACTTATATTTTCAGAGCACGGAGTGCAGATGGTGCTAATAAAGGTAAAGCTATGGGCTAAGAAAGTCTCGTAATCCATAACATTGCAGCAGAAATAATGTTCTTTTGCTTTGTCTTCATGTTTATTCTCTGGTTTAAAACTGTTCAGCTTCTTTTGGTCTCCTAGAAACCAGTTTCAGTTGCATTCTTTCAGGCATCAATTCTAAAAAAAAAAAAAAAGTGAGAATTGTGTACTAAAAAAGCCTGAGTCTGTTGGCAAATACAGACTTTAGACTTTTTTTGTTTTTAAATTTCCCACTTCAAAGAATTCACTTTTACATTTAATATTAATGTAGTGGCACAGCATGACATTATTAAAATCCAGATTACACTAAACAGAATGCCGTGTGCCAAAATTTAAAGACAGAATAAAATAATAATAATAACAAGAATAATAAAGTTGTTATAAATAAGGTAAGAAAAAGGACCTAAAAATATTTTGCTTTGTGATTGAATGTTATCAGGGATCTATTTCAGTACAGGTTTTTTCTTTTTTTTTTTTTTTTTTTTTTTGTATCCATCTGCTTGAATCAACAAATGACACCCTTTTAAATGTTTTTCTGGATCTGTGTTTGCTTTAATTGGTTTGGTCGAGGATCAGCAGCATCATGTGGCGAACAAATCAAGTTAGCATAACTCTTTTATTAATGCAGCCTAGTAAATCTTAATACTGTTATTCATGAAACATTGAAATAATTTTCGCATATTAATTGGCCATAACAGAATCCTGTCCTTTTGCAATGGGCTGAAAATTCTGTAAAGTGTCTTTTTTCTTGTCATTGCAAAATCTCAGCCTTTTGCAAAGCCGTATTCAATTAAATGAGTAATGCAGGTTGTTGAATCTCTTCCACAGGCAATGTGGTAGGTAATGAAAGCTAGAGGCAGTCTAACAACATATTAATGTTTGTGAATTTAAATTTTTTGGCCAGGCACTATATTGCACTTGTTACTGTTGAGTAGCTTTATTCACAATAAGAATTTTAATAACAGGAGTTTCCAAATTCAGGTTTGTTAGTCTGGTACTAGAACCCGGTAGTTTTAAGCCAACGGGGAGTGCTATTGCAAGGTGTGAGTTTGTGTGTTTGTGCAGTGCCCTGAGGGTCTTTAATGAGAGGGAGTGTGTAAAGCAGATGTGCTGGTGCCAGCTATCTGTATGCAGTGAGGCGGAGCCAGTTCTCTGGGCACCCCGTTCCCGTCTGGCACTGCCCTGCTGCTGAAAACCAGTTAAGATGAAGAATCAGCCAAGCAAGCAACTCCCTTTCTTTTATTACCACCTCTCTCTCTCTCTCTCTCTCTCTCTCTCTTTCTCTCTCTCTCTCTCTCTCTCTCTCTTTTTCTCTCTTTCTCTCTCTCTTTCTCTCTCTCTTTCTCTTGCATCTGTCTCTCTTTACCCTACTATTCCTTTGAGTATCATTCTATGCATCTTAAAATTGAGACATAGGCAAGAAAAAATCAATTTATTCACAAATATACACATAATTTGGCAGGCACAAGCCATTTAATCCAATCACAACCGTGCCATTTACATGCATCATTATGGATGTATGCCATTTATGCATGCCGGATGCATTTTTTATTATTTGTCTTGCTTCCTCTTCTGGAACCCCATTGTTCACTTAACTATTCAGTCCAATCCATCACATACTGATGAAAATGGGCCCTGGCCATAACCATCAGCCACTGTGTTATCAGAATCTGATTCTCCCGCACTGTGGGAATGTAATGTCACACCTTAAGGCCAAGGTTATAAAATATGTATTAGTGTACTCAAGTCATAACATGGCTGAGAAACTGAAAGCTCACAAGTATGTCTCTGTGGACTTGAAGCCAGCTGTTGTTAATACTTGCAGGACTAGCCATCGCTCAGGCCTGCCAGGCCCTGGCCTTATTCGTGGGGATCCATAGCAGGAAAACGATGCTTATGTGAGGTGTGGGAACCAGATTCCGGGGTTTTGTATAGCACCATACCGCCACTTTCTGGGTTTTATTAGCGGGTATAAATGTTTGGTTTCGGCAAACACAATTTTTTTTTCCAATATGCTATGGGCTCCATTCCCTTTAGTGCAAAGCATGGAGGTGAAATGAAGTGCCACACTTCATCTTTAGACACTGCACTCAGCTCACAAGCAGGAAACTCAAGGGCAGCAACAGATCTCCTCACATCGTCTAACAAACTTTAGTCTTATCAAAATAATTACGTGTGTGTGCTTTCACCTGATCTTTATTCTTATCTGAGTGTGTGTGAGATATACTTGAGTAATAAGATGGTTATTGCTGTACCCACGCGGGAATACTGGTGGACTAAAAATCTACCTTGCCATATGTCGTGTTAGCGTTATTATCAGACAGTGACCTGCTCAGTTGGAAGGAGCAGGACTGTGGAGATCATCTTGTCCTGAGTATGAGCATATGAAGCATGATGAGCCAGGCAACACAGGAGCAGGTCTTCTATCACATAGCCACACAGTCATAGATTAGTCCATTTTACAATGAAAGACATTCTAGAACTTCTGTTTACTGTTTTTAACGTTTATATACAGGGTTACACAGTCAGTGAGCATCAGATTAGGGCCACCTGTAAAGCCAACCAGGTGGCAGCAGTACTATACAAATTGTCTTGCAGATAAACGCAAAATTCACAATAGGAACAATATGAATAAGAGCAATTATAATTTAAGTGATTTTCACCATGTCATTAGTGTGTGTCAGACACACCGGTCTAGACCCCTCTTGACTTGCAGACCTGCTCTTTATAGTGCTGTCACTCCAGTCCCCTAATGTCAGGTCTTATGACATGTGTATCTGAAAGCCTCTTGGAATACTTTACATGTCAATCTTTAAGGCAGATGGGTGACATCAGAACATCTACCCAGGGATAATATAAAAAATGAATAAGTTGCAATTTACATTTTTATTCATTCTTATAAATGGTATTCAAATTTAAAATCTGCAATACAATAATTCAGGCTAATGTCAAGCTATTTTTCGATCAAAATTCTACACTGACGTTATTATGAGTGCCAGGAAGATGGCTAGTGTTTCTTTAAGTGGCCCATCTGTATGCAGGCCCAGCCACCTGGCCATCTTTAGAAATGATTGACAGCTGAAACTGACAGGTGTTTGAATTATAAGCACTTCAGCTAAATAGTTAAAGACATGGAGGGAAGGAATTGTGGCATGTCATAGCTTTTAGATGTTGCCAGTCTTGGGCATTGTGCCATGGCTTAAATTGAATGGCGCGCTTTTTTTTTTTTTTTCCTGTGATGATGCTTTTTCGTTCTTGAGGGTCATAACAGCATCATAGAATTGAAACAGGTTTTTAGCTTATTTGATAAAGTGTGCCCTGAGGTTGTTTTCAAAATTGAGGACATGGCTTTGTGTTAAGCTGGTACCTTTTGTGCCTTTTTGTTCCACGTAACACACAATGTCATTTAAAAGTTGAACCAAGCTTTTAATCTGTTTTCTCCCCTCTCGCTGCCCCCTGATTTTATCAGTAGAATTCCTTCACAGGAGAAACATGGGAGAAAGTGTACACCACAGCAGTCTTATTTTCTTGATTTATTGATAATGCCTCTTTTTCTTTTTTTTTCTTCCATCCTTCCTCACCTGTCTCTATTCTTCTCGCTTTGTGTAATCTTCTCTTAACTTTCCCTCTCCTTCGTCTGTCGCTTTCTGGCATGTCTCTGTTGGTTGGTGCAGATTTTGACTTCAGTGTTCCCGGCTCTATGAAGCTGCACAACCTTATCTCCAAACTGAAGAAATGGATCAAAATTCTGGAAGCCAAGACCAAGCAGCTGCCCAAGTTCTTTTTGATTGAGGAGAAATGCCGTTTCCTTAGCAACTTTTCTGCCCAAACGGCTGAAGTGGAGATCCCAGGGGAATTTCTCATGCCCAAACCCACTCACTATTACATCAAGATAGCAAGGTAAAACAATTTATAATAATAATTTATATATTATAAATTTATACATTATAAATATATAATAATTTTCCATATAGATATTGTCTTATTTTGAACATTTTATGGAACATTTTTAGAATCTGCAATCAAAAACAAGAATAACAAATGTAAAGGAAAAGACTTGCCATGCTTCCTTTAATCAAATTTAATATATCTTGTAAGGTTTTTTTTCTTTTCTTTGTGCTAATAAACTAAAATTAATGTCTGAAATATCCTTCAAAAAGTTGGGTAACGGCAGGTAAAAATTTTCTAGGAGGTTTTCAACCAGTGAAGTATTTGTAATGATTGGGTTAGCCATCAATGTATACCCCGTTGTAAAAGAACTGTCTAAACTAAAAAATAAATAAATAAATAAAAATTCATTTCTCAGTGCAGAGTTGCAAGGAATTTTTTTGCAATACATAAATAATGTTGTGGTAAATCTAGAATCTAAAATTTAGGTTGAAAACCACTGATGAATATGCTTTATCAGTGCTTTTCAGTCCTTTCAAAGAACTGCATATTAAAACGCTGCCACTTTGACGAATATAGTCACATGGACTCAGTAGTACCTCCAGACAATACAAAGAAATCAACCTGTAAATTATCAACAAAGAGAGAGGTTTCAGCTCATCTTAAATGATCCAGACAGCACTTATCATACAGGAGTACAAATATAGAATCTTAATCCATCCAAATTTAAATCCACATTTTAGGCTTGTTTTCAGACCAAAACTGATGTTCTGTTTTGTACTGGTAAAACAAAAATTCTGTTAAAAGAACGGTGCAAAAGGCACCATTTATGAGACCTGTGTTTTTTGGGTTTTTTTTCCTGTGTCCATGGTTATTTTAGCATGACAATTACCTCATTCTGCAAATTCTACACCACACTGGCTTTGTAGACAGAGCATTTATTTGACTAGTCTGTCTGCAGTCCTGATCTGTCTACCGTTAAACATTTGAACCACATCTTTGAGCTAAAGTCTTGCATCGATCAAGAATGGACACAATGTAATTTTAATCGCCAAATAAATAGATTAGCCAAAATTAAAAGTGAACTTAACATTAGAAAAACATAAGTGTTTTGCAGGTAGTAGTGTCTAAGTTTTTAAATAAAGTTATTTTTATATGTAATTTGCTTTTTATTTTGGTTTTATTTAAAGGTTTAAGAGGATAGAATATCAGTTAGCTGTCCTAAAATACTAGAACAACATGCAGTTTTGAATACTATCATAAGTATCATAAGAATATTGAATAGTATCATAAGCATAATTATATGTATTATAAGTTATATGTAGTTGCCATTCTTACTTATGAGCAATCTTTTGAGAATTCTTATTCTGATTTTTATAAAACTTACAAAATAGTGGTGATAAAAGTGACATTGGTGACACTTTTAATAGATTGACCTGTCCATTTGAATATTGATTGTGTTTCATGTTTATATTGTTCAATGAGATGGTAATCTGATCTGGTATTGTGAGATTTAAGGTGTGTAATACTGTAACTGATTTGCATGGTTCCCAAAATTAACCCTGTTTTTTCTGTGTTTTAAAGCAAATAATTAGAAATAATAGTTTTTATTGATTAGGACCTGCTAACATGAACGGTTCATGGCAGTTGCATGCAAGTCTGTAGTGATCACATTCTGATCAGGTCAGGATTGTATTTTGCTCTCACTGTTTTTATGTTGCTGTTCAAATGGCTGTCATCTTCTTTCTCAGGTTTATGCCCAGGGTTGAGATTGTTCAAAAGCACAACACTGCTGCCCGTCGCCTCTACATTCGTGGGCACAACGGAAAGATCTACCCATACCTGGTGATGAACGATGCCTGTCTGACAGAATCGCGGCGGGAGGAACGGGTGCTGCAGCTTCTGCGCCTCCTCAACCCCTGCCTTGAGAGGAGAAAAGAGACTACTAAGCGACATCTCTTTTTTACAGGTACAGACAGATACACTTTTTCCTTCTTTTAGAATGCATTCTAATTCCAAATTGTGAGCTTCTGTTTATGCCGGCGCTGTTATTGTTATCTGTTTTCTGAGGAATTGTGTAGTATCTGTGTGATTAATTTGACTGATCTGAGTTGAGACATCATTATTAATGGCGTATGTTACAAATTCAGAAGCTTGTCTGATTGAAGGTAAACATCATTAATATCAAATTGCACACAGCTTCACAATCAGTAAACATTTCTATTCTGACCTGATGCAGGAAACATTTGATACCCATTTGAGACGGGTATGTTTTGTACTTCCTCCCTTTTTTCAGAGCTTAACTAAATGGCCTAGTTGCTCTCAGCCAGGGAGAGAAGTGATACTGAACTAAAAGTGTGGCTTAACCTCTCTCTGCCATATGAGAAGGAAAGGAATAAGAAATGAATTTGCCCCTCCCAGTGGAAATGGATAGTGCGCAGGCTAAATCATTTTTTTTTTCTCAGGATGGATTTCAAGGGCAAGTCTCATTATATTGTCTCTTCAGTGCTTCAGTTTTATTGCATCACAGTCTTTTTTTGTTTTGGCATAAAGATGTTTCTCCTAATCTGACTAACTATAATCAGCTAGGATATGTTCCCTTTCCTTAAATAGTCTACACTGAAGCTCTGTGTGTGCATGTAATTGTAGGACTACAAAATCCATTTTTATGATAAGTGGAACTGATATAATGGACAATAAATGAAGCATATAGGAGTTATGTCCAAATTTTTGAGTCGTACTGTATATTCTATAATAATCACATTATGCTCTGGCTTTGTTTTGAACACTTACTTTAACTAAAGGAAACATGATGTCTTATCTGTTCATTAGCAGCTTTGCTGGTCTGGTTGTATTATTTTAGAGGAGTATTTGAAAGTGCAGTGTTTCATTTGCAGTTCTCCGAAGACCATATATCAGGAAAGTTTCACCTCCTCTGTCAATTAATCTTTAAACCTCTGTTCTACTTTTGGAATATCTGTAGTATTTCTTTGTCAGCTCCTCTGTGAGCTGTGCTAACCTAAAAAAAAGTCTTATGGTGATAAACATGTACGCAGATGTTTAAATTGCCTTCACATTTCACACACATTTGTTATGTATTTCGAGTCTTACTCCAAGAACTGTAGTGAATAGAGGCAGGTGTACTGTCATCTTTTTGAATAAATGACTTTGTGTAAGACCTTTAGTAGCTCCATCACACTTTTTATTTTTATAAGGTCTACTCGGTGTTCACACATCCAGGAATCTGTTTTTTTTCTAGGCTTCCTACTTTCGACTTTTTTTATTTATTTATTTATTATTATTTTTTTTTTTGTTAATTCAGTTTCACTTGTATGTAAGAGAAAAACAGGCAGCATAGGCCTGGGGAGTGCATTAGTAGTTTCCCGTGTGCTGTGCTCGTGGGCATTCTCCCGAGAGCACACCTCCAGCAGGTGTTTTCTCACTGGCGCTCGGTTACCCACGGATTGCTTTTGTTTAAGAATGATATGACTGGGGAATTGCAGTCTCAGTTCACTCACTGTGTAAATGGAACGATTGTATCAATGTTGGGGTTGGAACGTGCTGAATGGGATTCTTCCTAAATCATAACTGTGATGTAAAATATTTCTTCTTTGGCTTTTCTTGTTTGTTTCTATAGTTCAAACTATAGTTCATACCTAAACACTTGTCTTTGTGTAAATCCATTAAGCGGGATTTTGTTGTGTTGTTGTTGCAGTTCCGAGGGTGGTGGCAGTCTCTCCTCAGATGCGTTTGGTGGAAGATAATCCCTCATCTCTTTCTCTGGTGGAGATCTACAAACAACGTTGTGCTAAGAAAGGCATCGAGCACGATAACCCCATCTCTCGCTATTATGACAGATTAGCCACAGTGCAGGCAAGAGGAACACAGGCCAGTCATCAGGTAAATCAATCTATAACAGGAGCTTTATTGTTACCATCTCCTGGTTCCTGTGTTGGGTGCATGATGACATTGGCTCATGGGGTGGGGGTTCACTTGTATTCATCGACCAGAAATAGAGTAATGGGAGGGGTGGAATGTATGAGCTTGTACACACCAAATGGTCATAACATTATAACCTGGAATGATGATGTCATTTACTTTTCTGTAAGATGGAACTGTTTGTGTTTAAAGTTTCTGTACTCATTCGTTAACGTATGCTTGTGCAGGTGCTTCGAGATATTCTAAAGGAGGTTCAAGGGAACATGGTTCCTCGCAGCATGCTGAAGGAATGGGCTTTACATACCTTCCCCAATGCTACAGACTACTGGACCTTCCGCAAGATGTTCACCATCCAGCTGGCACTCATCGGTCTGGCTGAGTTCATGTTGCATCTCAACCGTCTCAACCCTGAGATGCTGCAGATTGCCCAGGTAACATTCAGATCTAAAGTAGTGACATTTGCCACATATGAAGTGCTACCTGGTTCTTTTCATCAACCCAGTTGCAGAGTCCTGCCGGATCTGTGTTTAATCTGATACCTACCTATTAAACTAATTTAATTGTGCCTGTAATGCACCTGATCAAGGTGGCACTATTAAGGGCGATGCTATTCACACCAGAGGTGGTTTCAGTATAATTCCAAATTCCTGAACTCTGTGCATTTTGTTTGTAGTAAGAATGTGATCTGACCTTCATCCAACCTAACATTCAGGTGTACTCTGCAAAACCACGATAAGCTAACAGGTTAAATGTTTAAATGCTGTTTACTTTTAATGTATCGCGCTTAGCAAATATGTCTTTGTTTAACATGCAGGGTAACCTTTTATAATATCTGAAACAGTATGCCAGTTTTAATCCAAATCCTTTCATTTACACTATAAAAATTATATTTTTATTAAATATAAAAATAATTTCACATACACTATAAAAATTATTATAGAATTTACTTTGTTGTTCCCATCTCAGGCAGGTCTGACCAATAAGAACAGAGTTCATACACAAGATAGTTTCATGTTTGATTTTTTGGCTTTGAAAAGAATCTTAATCAAAAGAAAAAGTTACATGGCTGCAAAAGTGCCACACTGCCTTGATGTCACACATGGGTCTTTTTAATTTTTTTAAATTTTATATATATATATATATATATATATATATATATATATATATATATATATATATATATATATATATATATATATATATATATATAATGTGTGTATATATATATATATATATATATATATATATATATATATATATATATATATATATATACAGTGGGTTGCAAAAGTATTCATACCCCTTGAACTTTTCCATATTTTGTCACATTACAACCACAAACATAAATATATTTCACTGGAATTTAATGTGAAAGACCAACACAAAGTGGTATACAATTGTGAAGTGGAATGAAAGTTATACATAAATCAACAATTTTTTTACAAATAAAAAACTG
>JAFMOD010000271.1:2915965-3029921 GCA_019802435.1 Corydoras maculifer
AATTTTGCACATCGCACTTTTCAGTTTTTTATTTGTAAAAAAATTGTTGATTCATGTATAACTTTCATTCCACTTCACAATTGTATACCACTTTGTGTTGGTCTTTCACATTAAATTCCAGTGAAATATATTTATGTTTGTGGTTGTAATGTGACAAAATATGGCAAAGTTCAAGGGGTATGAATACTTTTGCAACCCACTGTATATATATATATTATAATATTCCTGTGCTTGTCTATCATGACATCTGTTTTTAGTCAGCTTCAATCCGTTAAATGCATTTAATGTGATTCATTATTCTGTGTTTTTTGTTTTGTTTTGTTATGTTTTTCCTCCTCCTCCTCTTCTTTTTTTTTTGGGTGGGGTGTTGACCTTGTCTTGGATGCTAAATAAATAATAGCCTTTTCGAACACTTTCTACGTAAGACTTCTGGTTAACCATCCGAGCGATCTAGATCAGAGGTCACTATCATTTTTCTCTTCACATAGCTGTATTTCATTTAAACGAACCTCACCTTCAAACTGTGTTTGGAGCATAAACCACCTGAAGTACAAGAGATGGGTACTTTTGATTGACTTTTCTGATTGCTTTTGTATTAGCAGACCTGGCTCTGGCATGTTTGGGGACCTAGGGGAGATTAAGATTTGGTGCACCCACAACCACCTGCTCATTTAAATTCTTTCAACCTTTTTGTTATGAAATAATTGGACCCAAATCGAAACATGAATTTAGCTAATGTTGTGGGCATCACACAGTCAGTGACTTTGATTTCTCATTCTCAGTATGCATTGTGCGCAGTGCAGTGTCGGCACATGAAAACCTGAAGAACAGCCATGTGTATCCATCACTGGTTCGGGTTTTAAATTAGCGACTTGAAGATTGAGGTTAAAGTTCTATCTATAGGGTCCCAAAGCAGGGCCCTTAACCCTCAGTTCCACTGTTGCTTCACATCACTAGTCATTTTGGATAAGGGTGTCTGCTTAACTCTGTAAATGTCTATTCCATACAAAGCCTTGCACCTCCTTTGCTCAGATTGAAGATGCTGCTACCTCCTATAATTTCCTTTTATAAAAATTCAACACAGTTGTATGTTTTGCATTGGATTAAGCACAGATTCATCTTTACAGAACCCGACACCTCTGTGGGTGATCATTAGTCAGCACTAATCTTTATCAGCATAGAGCATTGCATTGTTCTGTTACATTTTCAGTTGTCTCGCTCATGTCCGAATGGCAAGTCAAAGACAATCCTTATGCTTTAGCTTGTTTTAATGGCTGTTACCTCTGAACAATGTCAGACTCATTTTGCACTGCAGGGCTCCACCAGAGAGGTGTGAATACAATAAGTCCACGGTTTCAGACACCATACTGGATCATTAGATGCCATATGACGAGCAGACACTCCTCCATTGCACTGGCCATGTAGCGCTGAGCGGTGGCGTGCTGTGCGGGTGTGAGTAGTGTTTCAGATGGCCTGATTATTCGGTCACTCTCCAGCTGTCAGCCTTGATTCAGTTAAGGAGTCTGAGTGGAGATGATTGGACCTGCAACCTTAGAGCAGCGCCACAATGAAGCACCAGGCAGTTGATTCAGGGGCATAGAGTGCATCTGAAAGTCTTTATTAGAAATGATTGTCAAACAGATGCTCCGTCCTCTGATCCTAATCTGCTGCATTGTGACAGGAGCAGGCGCAGGCAGCTAAGCGCTCGCTTTAAGTCCCATCGCTGTGTGTTCTTCTCTGCAGAGCTTATTAGGCACAGGGAGATTACACAGCCAGACACACAAGTGTATGCGCACAAGCACACGTGCACACTCCTATGCATTATTACCATCTGGAAAGCGCTCTCTTTCTTTGCGCTGGAGGTCGTCCCATGTGCAGCTTCTTTTTTTCTTTACATTCTTTTTGAAATTATGCATTTATTTTGTACTTTTTTTTATTAAATTTGTTCCATTTGGGCTTCATGCATTTACTGTATTTTATTTTTTTATAATTATTTTTTATAATATATTTTTTTATAATAATTTTATAATAATGTTTTTGTTGTTTTTTTTCATGTTTCCACAATTATAATATTATTTTTATGCCTTTATTTGTTCCCTTCAATTAATATTTGATATTTTTTAGGGGTTTTTTTGTTAGATTGATTAGAGGTTGTAGGTTGTATGCCTCCATTAAAAAACAATTCTGTTTTTTGTCTTTAACAGGACACAGGGAAACTCAATGTCTCCTACTTCCGCTTTGACATCAACGATGCCACTGGTGATTTGGATGCCAACCGGCCAGTTCCCTTCCGCCTGACCCCGAATATATCAGAGTTTCTAACCACCATTGGCGTGTCTGGCCCCCTCACTGCCTCTATGATCGCTGTCGCTCGCTGCTTCGCTCAGCCAAACTTTAAGGTTGCATTAATTCTCAGTCAGGTGTTTACAGTGGGATTTAGTGTGTTGTTTTCTAATCCTTGTTTTTGTATCACTGTTGTTTCAGGTCGATGGAATTCTTAAGGCAGTGCTGAGAGATGAGATCATCGCCTGGCATAAAAAGACTCAGGAGGACACGACCATGCCACTGTCTCCTGCTGGGCAGCCAGAAAACATGGACAGCCAACAGCTGGTGTCACTGGTCCAGAAAGCTGTGACGGCAATCATGACTCGACTTCACAACCTAGCGCAGTTTGAGGGAGGAGAAAGCAAAGTGAACACTCTAGTGGCAGCTGCCAATAGTCTGGACAACCTGTGTCGCATGGACCCTGCCTGGCACCCCTGGCTTTAAAAACCTCTAAGAAACGCTTGAGACCCACACACAGAATCATCCCTAACACAGAGAAGCAGTTTGGCTGAATATTAGAATTTGAAATGTCAAATTTGAAAACACTGGGTTTTAGCCAGATTTCCTTTCAGAGGCTTTCAGAATGAGAGATTTCCACAAGATTGAATAAATAACTTTGTACCTGAGCTGATTCAGGCTCATCAGCACACCAACTGTTGTTAGATTCAGGTTTGAAGGCTTGTCCGGTTCAGTGTCGTAGTCAGTCCTGTGTACATGCTTCTTCCATTTTTTTTGTTGGAGCTTTATTATTTTCTCTCAATTAAGAATGAATGTTTCATTCTGTACATCATGTGAATAATGGCGTTGTGTACTTCAGTGTTCTTAATCTGGTTTTGTTTTAAACCTACTGGGATCAGGTTTAGTGCAGTGTCAGTTCTACTGTCCACCCTTAAATCTTTGAGTTTTCCCGCTCAAGGCTGCTTCTAGCAGTTTCCACTGTTTCATAGGTGAAGTTGCCCACTACCATTAAATGAGATCTAAGCAATAGTATTAAGATTTTTATGCCACACAGGAATGAAGACACACATTCTTTTGTCTGAGGAGGAACGTCTGTTTATAATCTTCAAAACCAGCTATACTGAAAGCTACATATGAAGCCAATGTCTAACCCTGTGTTTTAGGTTTAGTGCACTCTTTTGGTGCACTTTGTCACTGATGAGACAAGGCTTGTCTTTGTACATGCCTTGGCATTTTCTTATGGTACAATACATTGTGCCAACTCAAGGACTGTTACTGTACAATGTAAATATGCATTTTGTTTTAATAAATGCTCTTTTAGAAAACTGGTTTAATTTGAAAAATGATTTGTTTATTAAAATCCTCAGCCTTTCACCCCCATGAAATGCTTGGCTTTCAGCATTTTATTTTACATAGGTTTAAACTTTATAACTTTAAAAAAAAAAAAAAAAAATCTTTATTAACAGATTACAACTGTACTACAATTTTAATCTGTAATACTGTGAAACAGATTGTATACACTGCCTGGCCAAAAAATGTAACTAATCTGGGGGTGCTGCATTTGGTCAGATCTGGAATCAGAAACATAATGTGTCTCCGTTATTGAGTTTAGCTGACCTGAATATATGAAGCCATTACGTTATTCCAGCAATAAGTTTGTTTTTCTCTGATTGCATGGACATATTCAAAGCTGATGCAAGACACAAATTGTACAAAAGTGGTTCAGGGAGCTGGCGATAACATTTACGCACATGGATATGTCACTACAGAGTCCGGACCTGACCGTTAAGAATTTTTTAAATGTGCTGGAGGTGACTTTGGCAATGTCAAAATCATCATCAGTACAAGATCTTTGGGGGGGATTTATGCAACTCTGGACAGAAATAAATGTTGCGTTTAAGAAGCTTTTGGACATGATGTCCCAGCTAATGTTTAAAGTAATTAAAGCTAAATGCAGAAGGAAATATTAATGTGTGACTTTGTATTTGGACAGACAGTGGAAGTTATTTGTAATAGTTGCCACATATTTTCCAGAGCTGGTGAGCGGGAGGAAAATATGAAACCATCTTATAAACTGCATTACAAGAAGGAAACTAAACAGAGTTTGGCAAAAGATGTTGGTCATGTACAGGCATCCAAAATCTGGTTCAAGTGTAAACAACATGAGAATGTCATTAGGGGAAATCCAGTTATTTTAATCTCCGAGTATCAGGATGGAAAACCTAAGAAATGTTATATTTTCATTTGCATGTCAAAAAAATAACCAGAAAAAAAGACAATTTATGATCCCAATCAATGAAATATGTAAATTATAAATCAGAAAAGTAGTCTTTATTTTTCTTGCTGTAAAAAAGGTTACAGGTTTTGTTTAGAAAATGTTTATTCAAACAAAAAGAGAATGGAATCTAAAAATAACTGAATAGAATGTGCATGAACTGAGCTTGATGGAAAGATGCCAGAGCCAATTATATGCATCTGTGTCCCAGATATGTGCAAAAATGTTGAGGTGTTAAATCAGTCTTGGTATCGCTGTTTGTAAGTAGTGTGTTAATCATGGAATATGTAGAGCAAACCACCTCCTCCTTATTTCCAGATGATAAATAACTCCTGATAAGCATTTTAATAGAACAGAAGACTGTATTTATAACTAATGCTTATTCAGTGCTTAAAATTGTATTTTAGTTTTTAAAATGTATGATGAAATCATGTGGACTTTTCTGACCCTGCAGGCAGCACAGTGGTACTGTGATTACTATTTCCACCTCACAGCAAGAATGTAGACAAAGATTGTTTTCTACATGTCTGTTCCCTTCAATTAAGCAGACTAAACTCACACAGATGCAAAAAGTACATAGAGACTCAGTATGAACAGACTCCGGGTTCATACTGACTCTGCATGCCCTCCCTGTGTCTGTGTGAGTTACTCATAATACTTTTGGTCGGTACTTTCCACATTCCAAAGACATGCCGATATGCAAGTTGGAGATTCTAAAATTGCCTCATGACTGTATGATTCAGAACAGGTAATGTTGAAATATACCAGTGATGCTGTCTTGACCGTAAACTACTACTAAATGCGCCAAACCTATTTTCCGTCACTGGTCATAATCCCTGAAATGTAAAAAATAAGTAATTTCTCAGATTTTCCTGTTTATGAACTGTGACAAGTCCGACTAGCAAACCAAACACTCATTCAGTTCATTTCATGTTTAGCCCAACATACCCTTGGTTTATTGTTTGGTTAAGAGCATCCTAAATTTTACTGTTCAGTACAATCATGCTGAGTGTTGTGATTTTATTGTAACAGATGTAACTTTTATAAGTTTTCCAGTGCTGGACCTTTTAGACTGAACTTCAAAAGTGATCATTCTCAGCATCTATTCCTCACCCTACTACTTTTGGAACATCATGATTCAGGTTTGTCTTTTTTTATTTTTAATCATTTAACTCCGCCCGCTTACAAACTCTGCATCTGACAGACTGCCACAGTTTCACATCAAAATTTCACAATATTTAATAAACCTTTAGAAACCTATGAAGTGAAGTATTTGACCTTCACCTCCTGTAGAATATTGACAGCCATGTTGGCTAGCAGGTAGATTCAAGGTGAAGAAAAAGCCAGCCTGTAAGAGATGGAACAGGTCTCATCAGTGAGTTGGTAACTCTCTTTGCCCTGTAGATGTCTAGACTGATGGCAGAAGGAGATAAAAAGTATGATTGATGTAGCCCCATGGGGAGAGAAGTCTCTGTGATTGGTGCACATTGCAAGCATCTAGGAGGAGTCACTGGGCGTCTGGGAGGCTGTCAAGTGTAAATACAGCCTTCATGATCTCTGTCTGCAGCGTTCAATTATGCCAAAGTGTTTTAATGCATGCTGTCAGGGAGAGGATTATGAAGCCCATGCTAAATGAGTAAGTGGAAAGCAATTGTGAAATGCATAAAAGTCATCTGAGTGAAATTTCTCAAGCACAGCAGATTTAAATGTTTGCTAGTTACTTTGGCTTGTTCAAAGGATACTAGGCCGCTAGCGCCAAGAGCCAAGGTTGTGTATTACTTGTGTGATAGAAAGAAACAGCTGGTAATATTTAAGGAAGGATAGACTTGACTGCTACCTGATAGATGAAAAATCAATGATGAATTGTAACCATAGGGAAATGTAATTATATTTTGTGATTCCTGTAGATGCTTTAAGGGGCACCTTCATGCTGTGAAGCTTCTGATCTACCGCATCCCAAAGGTGTTTTGCTGCATTCTGATCATGTAAATGGTAAGTCTAGTTAAAGACAATCAGCTCATTCTTATGTTTATAATACCAGTCTGAGTCAATGTTTAGAATCAATTTGTCATGATGCTAGAAGTAATCATTACAAAATGTTGAAATGAGGTCTTTAATGGATACACATGTTCAAACACAATACCCCCATCTTCTACAGCAGGACTGGGTAATTAGTTTTCTGAGCCACACAAGTTGTGGAGAGTTGAACCAAAAGGCTGTATTTATATTTGCTCAATTAAATAGATGATTTTATCCAATGTGAGTTACAAGTATCCCAACTAGGTTGATCCAGCACCCTGGAGCAATAAGGGTCTTGGTCAAGGACCCACATTGGTAACTTCATTGGACCTGGGATTTGAACTCACAGCCTTTAGAATGATAGCGTAACAACCTAACCACTGAGCTGCCATGCCCTTACATGAGCTGTGTGTACTTCATTCAAAATAAATAAAGTCTTGTACGTTGCATGGCATGGCAAAAAAAGCTTTTATTATGAAGTTGACTTTTCTTGTTCTTTAAAATAGAAAAACTGAAAATCTCAATTTTCCATTTCAT
Organism: Corydoras maculifer; assembly: GCA_019802435.1. Taxonomy (NCBI): domain Eukaryota; kingdom Metazoa; phylum Chordata; class Actinopteri; order Siluriformes; family Callichthyidae; genus Corydoras; species Corydoras maculifer. The sequence goes on from JAFMOD010000271.1 coordinate 2,923,080, forward strand.
TTGATTTGATTTATGACCTCACATGGGCCAAATTATAAATAAATAACAGGTTCAGATTTATCTATATAGAGTTCTAAACTGCTTAGCTTCGGTCTATAGCACTCAAAAAAAAGAACTGATTGGTAATGTCTGTCTATAAGAGGGGGGGGGGGGGGGGGGGGGGGGGGGGGGGGGGGGGGGGGGGGGGGGGGGGGGGGGGGGGGGGGGGGGGGGGGGGGGGGGGGGGGGGGGGGGGGGGGGGATTTTTTTTTTTTTTTTTTTTTTTTTTTTTTTTTTTTTTTTTTTGTAGCCTATCTGACTAAATTATATGTTGTTCATTATAAGATGCAAAGTAGTTACATGTGCTACTGACACCTTTTTGTGTCTATATTTAAATGAGCCTGAATCTACATCTTTGTAAAGTAATGGCCATGTACTTCTTCTCTGAGGCGGTTTTCAATGGCTGCTGGATAAAAGCCATCAAGATTTCCTTCAGATGTACAAAATCACAATGACTTTTCTGCTTGTGTTCACAGAGTCTTGGCCAGATGAATGTCATGGCAACCTTTATTTTCTAAATGAGATAGCACTGTTCTCACTTCAACTTGTTAAAGGCTGAGATTTAAACAGGCTGAACAGATAAAGGATGTTCTAAAAGTAGTAGTTGGATTTCCATCACATGTGGTTCAGTAGTGTATTCTGTCTATAGGAATTCATTATTGCAGCTTTGTGATATAATATTGAAAGTAAAACGCTGAATTCCATTTGTTCGTTATCTGTACTTAATGTGTGAATAGAAAAAAAGGATCATTTACTTAACATAAGCATTTCAGACTTTAATCAAACTGTTTTGTACTTCTTAGTGTTTAACAAACATCCTCTTTTCTGTAGTTGAGAGCAAAATAATCTTAAAACCGGCATTAATATTAACAGTGTCTGACAAATCAGACTAAACATCAGACATCGGTCACATGCCGCTTTGGTTTAAATGTGATGTTTTGCTTATATTTTACTTGCTGTGGTGAATTAATTTTGTTTTTCCAACAAAATGTAAATTATATTAATGTGCACAGTACTACCTACCTTTTGTTTTTATTTATTTTTTTTTACTGTGCTGTTAAAAAGCCTAGTAATAAGTAACTGTGTTGCAAAAGCTTAGTAATAAGTAACACAATATTTACACTGGAATCAAAAACCTGAATCCATGGTTTCACTGTCGTCTCCAAGGTGACACAATAAGACGCCTCCCACACAAGTCATTTGAAGGTGTGTCGATGGGGGTGCTGAGTCACTGCTACCATTTCCAAATGGTAAATGGCTTACTGTTTTCTCCACTCAACCACAGATGACAATATGCTAGCAGGGTCTGGCTCACTGGAGATACATAAGCAGGTGTAACAGGTCGTTGCACATAGATTTATATAAATAAAAAGGAATACTTTACATTTTAATACATTTGCATATTCATTTTTTTCACTGGAGGATTTACCCTTTTACTTTTTTTCAATTTGTATGAGGCAGGCATTTATTAAAAGCATTCTTCTTATAAATAAGATAAGATATCTATTGTAAGAAAAAGTACAACAGATATAATAATCCAATATGCAGATAATATTGCTCAGTACATCTCAATAAAAAAAAAACTTTTCTAAAAGAGGTATTGAATGTTGTTAATGAACACATTAATACAGTGGTATTTATATAAATACAGAGTTAGATAGATTAGATAAAAATGTGATCTGTGCATTTAAATTTTAATATATCTGTTGGTTAAATAAAGCCAGGCAGGCATTTGCGTGTGTGCGTGCGTGCGTGCGTGCTCTCTCTTCGGGGACCTGCTGAGTTTTATATACTCTTTAGAACCACCAAGGAACTGGTCACCTCTACAGGGTTGTGTCCTCACACTTGTAAGTCACATTGGAAAGAAGAATCTAAATACAAAAATTTTAATAGTTTGATGGCTGAGAGAATGAATTTTATTATTATTTATATTTATAATGTTTTATTATTACCGGTATTATTATTTATATTATTATTTAACAGGTGCCCAGTGATAGATTGGCGCCCTGTCCTGGGTGTATCTGCCCAGCGCCCGAAACGTTCTCCACTGGATGGGGACCCTAATATAGGATAAAGCGGAAGATAATGAATGAATAATTTAACATTAGAACAGATGACATACCGTATCTTCATAAAATATATATATAATAAAAAATTAAACACAACATTGCAATATTTTGCTAAAATTTTTATTCGCACTATTCAGCTATATATTGCTCATTTATAGGTATTTTTTCTTGAATGTCATTGTGCGAATGTAATGTAACAGCTACTGATTGCTAATTGAAAAGAGCAGGTTATTTGTTTTATTGTGCCTGTACTGCCAGCTTTCTGAAATACATTTTTGTCTGCCCCATCAAGATTTTTTATTTTCTTGATTATATGTTCAAAGGCACGGCAACCAAAAAAATCAGTTCTTTAATTTTCTGCGCTCTTCTGTCTAAAAAGCACATTTCAAAGCTTTTCTTTGTTCTCTCCACAAGGTGCTATTATTGCTTATCCTGTGTTTTTCACTCACTACAGCATGATGATACAACACCATCTCGACACATAATAGATTTCATTTTATACACCAACCCTCTAGCTATCAACCTGCTTTCATGTCAACACATTACCCTGACTTAGACTAAAGTAAATTATAACCTTGCAGTTGTGTTATAAAAAAATGGCATTTTATAAACAAAATATAGTAATTTCCTTCTGTTGTACCTTATGTTTGTAGGAAAAAGCAAAGCATGTTCGCTTGAGGGGGCTGGAGAATTTTTTTATTTTTTATTTTTATTTTTTTAATTTTTTTCACAATTACTATTGAAGTCAGGTCAAACACACACATTTAGCATATTCATATTTTATAGTGTGATCATATGAAACAGATTTTATATATATATATATATATATATATATATATATATATATATATATATATTAGAAATATTATATATATTATATATAAATATAATATATATATTATATTAACATATATTTATTACAAATTCTGGAAAACAATATTACACATGAAATATCAGTTATCAAAACACATGCTCTACATGTTAAACCTGTGCATGCAGATTATACTCGTGATAAGTATTTTTTATGTATGTAAGACTTGTGCAGATAATTTCATTCATGTTTCTCAAATTCTGCTGACTGTCTTTTCTTCCACTTTTTTCTTGCTAGTGTCACCTCTCGATGGCTTATTTTGGTGGTTTGACTTGACTAAGCTGCTGTTTAAGCATTTTTTTACAGTCTATTGTTAAAAACACCAAAAAGGTTGTCTTGACGTGACTTGACTATAAACCGATACGAATATTTCATCTGAAAACTACAATAATATTCTCTTTTATATGCTCAACAGAAGTTTTGTATTGGAAAATTCTCCTTGCAGTTTGACTGAAGTTTCATTTCCTTGAGGTATTTGCAGTGATTTTGCCGCTGCTCATTTACATTAAATTTACATTACTCAAGATTAAAACATCAGCCACGTCATGCACTTATTGTTTAGAAACCTAATAATCTTAGCTATGTTTCTTATACTATATTTATTTGAACAGATTTGGATGTTTTATGACAACTAGAGTGATTGGCAATTTTTTTTACATAAACTCAGCATTACCCACTTCCTTTGGTTGCACTGCACTAGTGATAACTACACTGTTCAGGAGTGGAAGTATTTTCCGGACTGCTGATTTTTCTCATTACAGACTTGTCTTTAGGTGCTTGTCTGACACACCTCTCACATCCTAAATCAATTAACCCCTTTCTTTTTTGAGCATCCTGATCTCTTAGCAGACAAAGGGAGAGGCTGTAGTGTGGATCTGACAGGACATCTTATCCAAGGCCCCCCTCCCACTGCACTGATTTAATTTGGCTCATAATATAAGGATTGGCACGTTCAGCCCAGGTTCACTCCAAAGTGAAATTGGACAAGGGCATTGGAGCTTCACCATGTAAAACTGTCTCACCTTGACAGCTGGCTGATTGGCCTGAGGATTGCCTGCAAAAGGCACCTGAATGGACTGCACACACCAATTCATTTAGCTCTATACTAGGGGGATTCAAGCCTGAAGACAACGTTATGAAGATGGAGGTAAGTGGGCATATCCACTGTGTGAAAAACAAGACCGGCACAATTTGGGAAGTCTTTGAACAATCAGAGCCTTCAGAACTCTGTAGCATTGCAACATGTGCATTACAAATGCAGTTGAAGATTTTGATGCTGTGATCAATGAGAAGTAATTATTAAACACAAACATTTAACTGCATTTTTAAAGAAGTGATAAAGGTGCCATAACAAAGCCCTAGTAACAATTTAAATACATAAAATAAATATAGATTAGCATCTCAGAATGCAGAACATGTTGAACCTTAAAGGAGATTAAGCGAGAGAAGAACACTTCAAAATTGGACAGTAGAGGGTTGAAAAACCATTGCTTGGTCTGATTTGTCTCGATTTCAGCTTCGACATTCAGATGGTAGGAACAGAATTTGCTGACGAATTTGCTGTCGAATTAGCTTAGAATTGGAGACACTTGGTACCAATCTTTTAAACTAATTGAGTATTGTTGCTGACCATGTTCATCCGTTTATGACCAGTGTACCCATATTTTAATGGCTACTTCCAGCTGAATAATGCACCATGTCACATAGCTCATTTTACCTCAAACTGGTCTCTTGAACATGACAATGACCACACTGTGCACTGATGGCCTCCAGTCATCCGATCTCAATCCAATATTCGCATCGAGGACGTGCAGTCAACACCTCTGCAGCAACTGGGTGATGCTATCATGTCAATATGAACCAAAATTTGGAAATTTGTTCGAAATTATCCAACACCTTGTTGCAAGTATGCAATGAAGAATTAAGGCAGTTCCAAAGGCAAAGATGGTGGTACAACATTTTATTAGCAAGGTGTACCTAATTAAGAGGCCAGCCAGTGTTTAAGTATATAATTCTTAGCATACAATAAAAATATAGTATACAAATTCTTACTATGGCTCTGTTATACCGTTATTACTCCTCAAAGAATATCTACCCAAGCCATAGTCTTCTTCAGGCATACCTCACATTCGATGATGTCTGGTTTGTTATTCTTAGCATCACATGAGAAGCTCCGTCTGAAATATTTCTTGGTCTTTCCAATCTCATCTTGACCTGCACAGATTTACAGAGCTTCCATTTGTTAATTATAGTGTTTTGGACATGATGGAAAATGTAAATCTAAAATGTTTCTTATAGACTTTCCCTGCTTTTTATTTTTAGCTGTTTTTGCAATTTCTTTGTAAAACTCATGAATGATGCTTTTTACTAAAACTGTAATTCATAAATTTATATTTGTCAATTTTATCTGTAAAGCATGCATTTTTACTTTATGGTATGTACAAATATTAGAGTAGACTATTTTTTATTACATTTTTATTTTAAAATAAGGAGTTTGGAGTTTGCTATATAATAATTTTTTTTACATATCAAATGGGTAATATAACTTAATATACAATTATCAGGACAACGAAGGAACATGTCCAAATTTAGATTCCTCCTAATTCCTCTGCTTGAACTGCTAATAAATGTCACCTTCCAGTTCCAGTCCAGACACCACTATCTTATTGTACAGCTGTACCCCCTATGATAAGGCAGGATTTATTTAATTGCATCTTCAGCCAGTTATTTTGCTTAACAATTTCGGATATAAAAATCACAGGTATAACTGAATTCTGATGGGGAAATTCTTGGCAAAGTGACGAAAAAAATAAGTGTATTAAATAAACTTCCAATCTGAATAATAAGATTATTCTTTTCATGAGCATTGTTCACCCCATTTCTAAACCTTTCATTTGTTACATTACTAATTACTATTTACTCCAGGTTTGTCTATAATTTTTTAAAATTTTTACTTATTTCTGATCAGGTGGTGGATATTTTGTTAACTCATTCAACCTTTCATATCTCGTTCCACACATTATATCTGATAAGTGACAGTCTAATAAACAGAATTTATCAGTACTTTGCATTATGTATTTAGTCACCTAATTTGCTCTTTGCTGGAGGTGGTGAGGGTGAGGTGGCTCAGTGGTTAGGGAGTGGGGCTATCAATTTGAAGGTTGTGGGTTCAAATCTCAGGTCTACTGGAAGTTATCAATGTGTCTTTATGCAAGACCCTTAATTGCTCCAGCGATGCTTTATTAACCCTGTGTTCCGACACCAACTGTAAAGTTGGGACACTTGTAAGTAACTTTGGATGTAATGTGATGCTCAAATATAATAGATCAGTAAAGATAATGGTTTATGTAATATGTAATTCACAGACTCTTATTCAAACAAATAAATTAATCACAAACTATTGCTAAGACTACAGAGTATTAATGTTTTCCTAAGATGTACCTTCCTGCCAAATGGAGAGTCACATTATATAACAGCTGCTGGTATGGCACTGCGTCTTCAAAGCAGGACACTGTGAGCATCTTAAGTCCAGCTCATTTCCACCTCCAGTGGAGGGAAACCGATTCTCTAAGGCTACTGCTGGTTTAAGCCCTTAAGAGAGATTACTGATCATAGCCAATCACACCACATGGCAGAATGGAACGATTTGGTGAAGGACGGCTGGTAACTTTACCCTTGTGAATGTGATTAGTTCATACACATCATGTGCATGTTTTTCTTATAGGAAAATTAGAACATACCAAAACTTTAATCTTTCAATGTTTATTTATAAAAAAAGAATCATGCACAATACATAATAGATGTATGATATACCAAGAACAAACACTAATAACTTATAATTATTCACACACGTGTGTTTAATTACCTAAAGTAGTCCCAAAGTGAAACACAACAAATGTCATACCACTGTATATTTCTGAGCATAACAGAGGAATATGCTGTGATTAAAAATGGCTACAAAATGAATGTCACAACTATTAAAACAATAATGTCTGTTACTGCTGTCAAAAACTTGCTTATTTAAGGACCGAGCAGACATTTCAGTCAATAAGATAAATAATCATCTTTGATGTCAGCAGAAATGTCATTAGAACTGTCTAGAGAACTGACAGGGGGCTGAGGGCTGATACTCCATGGTAACAATCTATCAGTGGACACACACAGATGCTATATAGGGCAATTTAGAGCAGTAAATTCGCCTTTAATCCATGTTTATGCCCTGTGGGAGGAATCCAGTGAATCCGGAGAAAACCCACGCTGACATGGGAAGAACATAGTAAATTCATCCATATCAGGATTTGAACCTGGATCCCCAGCGTCGAGAGGCAGAGGTGCTAACCACTAAGCCACTGTGCCAGCCCTATTTTGAACTGTATGTGATTAAAGTACGTTAACCTTGAATTTAAAATTATTTCCAGTGGCGGTCTATCACACTGAAATTGTACATTCTAGTTGAGTCCTTAGAAATGTCTTTTTAGTGATGCTTTACTGTTTTTTGGTTTTGTGTTATGGTTTCTCTTTCAGCTTTTCTTTATTATCTTGATGATTTGTGCCAATCATTTTAGATAGAGAGCGTGTGTACGTGTGTACGTGTGTGTGTGAGCGAGAGAGAGAGAGAGAGAGCGAGAGAGAGAGAGAGAGAGAGAGAGAGAGAGAGAGAGAGATATCAGGCTGCTGTATCAGCAGGGAGGCTGCATGTTCACAGTTCCCCGACTTAAGCTGCTGTTTTGTTGGAATTACATCCTTAATGAAACACATTCCTTGTTCCATTTCTTTTTATGGCCCATAATGGATATTAAACCCAACCACGTTGCTAAAAGAAAGCACAATAATGATGTGGCCACTGGTTTATCAGAGCTTCATCAAAACAACACTTAATACAAATAACTGGTTAAATGTTTAATTGCAGCTTATTTCCCATTATCTTACTGGTTCCTTGTCCTTAATTTAGAATTTGTTGTATATTTGACCTTATTTATAGTACTTATTGCTTATGAACACTGTATATGGTTTGTATTAAACATTTTACAGTGTCTTTCTAGTCTTTTAACATGAGTGCAATATAAATCAATACTGTTCTAGTGAAGCTCCCTGCATTCCACTAGTCGTTATGATGAGTAAAGATGCATACTACATTCACACATGCATAAATAAGCAGATTTCATTTGTGTTGACATAAAATATACATGTATAAAAGTATGACTTCATTGTCATTTAATTTCCATAAACATTACACAACATCACAAACACGACTGCTGCTCCATTCCATTAGCATATACAGTATTTCAACAATGTGTCCAATTTAACAAAGAAAAAAGACGGAGAATACTACCATTACTTGATATTTGTTTCAGTTTCTTGCTGTTATACAACTAGATCTCCAAATAAGCCTTTTTAAGTTTATTAAGCCTTATTATTATCATATTTGTTATTTTTTAAAAACATTTATTAGTTAAAACATGAACATTTTAATATAATTGTATAGTTTTTTTATCTTCATTATGTTGCTTTTATTATAAACTTTATAAATATAAAAATATTTATAAAAAATAATGTAGACTAAAAAGTTTGAGTGCAAAGCATGTTTACAACATACCAAGAAGGTTCTAGGTCCAACTTGAATATTTTTCCAGTGGTTTGGTAGTTTCTTTATATACAGTATATGTATATAAAATGAAGTAATAATTTGTGATTAATTGATTTAAACATAAAGCTTGTCATGGACATTTTAATGTAAAATTATTGAATTGGTATAATTTTAAAAACAGTTGAATAATAGCAACTTTTAACTGTCAATAGATGTATTGCTGTGAGATAAATGTATTTTTCTTGAAAATATGCTAACATCATTTTAACAGATTAAGCTGATTCCTTAGCAACACATTAACACACCACTGAGTGACAGAGTGTCACGCAAACATTTTACATTTGTGTCCTCATGTTTTGATTTGCCGACACATTTCATTCACTACAGCTGCGATTAAAAAAAAATCATGTCTTTCGTCCCTATATAATAATTTACTGAATTATCAGGTTTTAAATGAAAAATTATTTTGGTTTTGCATTTCTAAAGCAACATGATTCTAAAACCAACCAGATGCAGTAGCTTTTAGGCAAAAGACATACACACAACATTTGTACTTACTGTTGCTCTTTCTGTCATACGGTGCTTTCTTAGATAAGTTCCTTCTGAAATATTTAAAAACAAGATTTACTTTGCCTTTCCAAAAGCATACATTAATAATTTATGTATGCAGAGAAACTGAGATAATTATATATTTTAGCTGAGCTTAAGCTCTCTTATGAGCAGATGGGAGGGAACATTGACTCAGTTTGGATAAATGACATTAGAAGCACAAACAGTGTTAAAGGTTATTTGTGCCTAGTGTAATTCTCCTAATGTGAGCCAAGTGAGCAAAAATATAGCAAGACGTTGTACAAATAAGTTATTTAAGGCCATTTTGCTAAATAAATGACTTAATAGTGATTATTCAGGATCTGCTTTGCTGTCTATAATTAACAGACTGAGTAAATGTCTGCAGTCAAAGCAAACAAACACAACTACTCTTGTACTAAACTAAATGTGGCAGAAAATGTGCTTTAAAGGAGGTGTATAAAACAATCATATTACAAATTTAAAAAATGTAATAGGAAATTCTACATGAAATTATATCTGTATTATTTAAAAGTTTTATCTGTTATCCTCACCAAATTTGGGCATCATTGGCCAAACTCCACTTTTTGTAGATTTTTTAAAGTGTGGTAAAAAAAGAGTGGTGACTCAAACATACAATACAATATTTTGTTCAACTCCTTTTAGAGTCTCTTGAAGTAATTTGGGAGGTTGATTTGCCCTTCATACCAGCACATGAGCAGATCTGGCCAAACAGTATTTTGGTCTTCCAAATCTCATCTCATGCTTCACAGTTCCACTAAACTACCAATTCTTAACATTTAACACCATGATAGCTGCAAGCTGAAAACAACTTACAGCCCTCCTTTGCTTTATGGATATTAATTACATTTATTTTCAGATCATTGCTTAGAAGCCTAAATTTGCTAGCACGGGGTTTGCACTGGAACAAAACAAATGTGATATTCCATACATAACTTTGTCTTTATGGCAAGTAACATATGCAGAAATAATAATCCCAACCAGTAAAAATAGATTAAAGCATCCATCCTTGTATCTAAATTTTACACTGCTCTTTAAATAAAGAAAAGAGAGTAAAGATGAAGAAATAGGCATCGGTAAAATATATATACTTTGCAGGAGTTCATTCCTTGTAGCAGATGTGTTAATCTAAACCAGTTATATAAACTGGTTTTCATAATTACAAGAATTTAAACATTTGGGAATTTGGTGTTTGGGTGTAGAATCATAGCACAGAACACTTCTTGCTGTCAAGTGAAAACGAGTGACTGCATCACATTTCCACTATAAAAACCAATAATTAAACACAATTTTATTTTTTATTTTAATGCTAAATCCCCAAATTAGTGTATACCACTAAAAAGGTACTACACTTTTTTGTTAGTTTCATTCCTTTTCATTAGCCTCATAAAATCAACGCAGTCCATTGATTACTAAAAATATTAAAAAAGAAACTGAATACGAATGATTCATTACTTATATAGTGAGTTGTCTCTGTGAATTTGTCAAACCTGATAGTAAGGCACAAAGAATAGTCCTATTTGGAATTGGACTATTAAAATGTCTGCAGCCTAATAAATAACCCACCAAATGCCCTTACTGTATCCTTTACCATGCATACTGTAGCTCAGCCTGTACTTATTTCATAGTCATCATGCTATAATTCCAGGAATTGATTAGGAAATACAGTAGGATGGCTGAGCCATGCAGATAACAGGCTTTAATTTCCTTGCTGAAGCCATGCCGAAGTGCATTTAATTATTATTAATATAAATTTTCTCCTGCAGACCAAGATCTTACAGGACATGGCAATAATGAATCCGAGCACCTAATATTGAACAAGCGAATATTACAATATTTTTCAAGTTAGCAAACATTTGAGAAATTCTATGCATGTGAAATCTCAGTACATGTAGGTCAGGGCTAGCAGCCACTGTTAAAAGATAATACCCAATGATGATAACCTCCCAAGTCTCAGGAGGCACCATAAGAAATGGTCTTTCAATTGTAAGAAATATTCAGATTGTAAACCACACAAACTTGCCTACTGTATTATGGTGAAGCTGCTCATGATTCTAGTACAGTGAGGTGGATGTTTTCCATATGTATTGTTATACTCTTGCTTTCTTCAGGGTCAAAGAAATATAATCACACACAATAAAATTCGAATGTAACTCTGGTTTACACTTGACACTGGGGACAAATGGCAAAAAATTAATCAACATGTCACATTTTGATGGAACAAATAACCTCATTCTTTGCAGTGTATGATTGGTAGATTGCACCTGGAGACTCTAGTGAAGCATTAATTAAAAGCAGTAATATAGTTGTCAATGTCGATAAATCAATGACCCTCCGGAGCAGGAAACATGGAGGAATGACATGGCCTGTAGCTTTCGTAAGTAAGCACTTTTCCTGCTCCTTTTTTTTTTTTTTTTTCTAAATTTTTATTTATTGAGACTAAAAATAGGGCGGCACGGTGGCTTAGTGGTTAGCACGTTCGCCTCTCAGCGCTAGGGATTCCCGGTTCGAATCCCCATCTGGGTGGAGTTTCCATGTTCTCTCCGTGTCCGCGTGGGTTTCCTCCGGGTTCTCCGGTTTCCTCCCACAGTCCAAAAACATGGATCAAGTCAATTGAATTCTCAAAAATTGCCCCATATAGAGTGTGTTTGTGTGAGTGAGTGTGTACCCAGTGATGGATTGGCGCCCTGTCCTGGGTCTATCTGCCCAGCGCCTGAGATGTTCTCCCATGGGGAACCCCACCGCGACCCTAATAGAGGATAAAGCGGGAGATAATGAATGAATGAATAAGACTAAAAATAACAGACAGAAGTTATAGTGTATATATACAATGTGTATATATATATATATATATATATATATATATATATATATATATATATATATATATATATATATATATATATATATATATATATATATGTGTATATATATATATATATATATATATATATATATATATATATACAGTAAATAGTGTATATATACAATATATAGTATATATATACAGTATTTCAAAAGCAGACAGATCCAGACTGCAGGCAGGCCAGTTAAGCACACCCTCCTTCATGTCTGTGAAACCATGTCATTGTAACTTGTGTAAAATTAGGAATGATGTTTATATGTAATTCATTGAAGAACACATTATCTTAAAGGCAGTACATGGTATCAATAGTATATTTACATATGTGCAGATGACTAATGCCTTTATAGATTTTTTTGGATAACAGTCTGTGTGGACTTTTTTAACTTCAGCATGTAAAATCCAACTTTCATTTTTCCTAAATACAAGCTAAATCTCATGGGTCCATCTCAAATGTGTTCAGCCCGTCCAAAATCGACTGCTGTTATACGGACTATTCGTTTCTGGGTGTTATCCTAAGGTTATGCTGAGGTTAATGCTAATGTTTTCTATAAATTTGTGGAAGTGAGATAGGGACCTTGAACAGAAATTATGTTTTTAAGAATATAAAATTGAATCAAAAATAAAAGTTGGAAGATGAAAGGCTGACAAAAGTGCAGGAATAGGAATAAGCTTTACTGCTCGTCAAAAACAATCTATGCTGGATAGGATAGTGGTGCAGCCATTAGAGAAGAGAAGGTCAGTGATGAGATCACAGGCTAAAGTGTGACCAAGGACAGGTGGAAATGGGTATCTGTACTAATTTACCTGCTGGTGGAGGGCAAGGGACCTTACATGCAGCACAGAACAAAATCTAAAAATGTGTTTTAAACATAATGGTACAAGGTCTCCCACCAAAACTTTTCTTTTAGTGATCTTTGCAATGCGAGCAACTGCTCAATGTCTCCAATGCCAAATGTCAATATGTGCTCGTATATTCCAATCAAGAATGGAGTATTATTTATATATATATATATCCCCATGCCTTTCCAGGGGAGAACGTTTCGGGCATTGGTCAGATACACCAAGGACAGGGCGCCAATCTATCGCTGGGCACACACTCCCTCACTCACTCACACACACACACACACACACACACAGACATACTCTATATGGGAAAATTTGGAGAATTAAATTCACTTGATCCATGTTTTTGGACTGTGGGAGGAAACCAGAGAACCCGGAAGAAACCCACACAGATATATATATATATATAAGGCTGTGATTGTCAGAGGGCTTCCAGCAGTAGTATTCTTTGGTCTTTAGTGTTGGTCATGTACTAGTTTGTGATGTGCAAGTGCAGAAACGGCAAGCAAATATAAGTAAGATTAAAAAGGTTCAGACTGATTTATTTGAAAAACTGATACTGGCATAAAAATAATACACAAAGATTTAGCAAAGAGAAGCGCTGAAGTTGAGAGTGAACTGATGGGTAAGAATGTCAGTCATAAGCAGTGTGCCAATAAAAATGAAAGGGTATGATTACATGACCAAAAAGAAAGTGAGGGAAGAGACAGGAATGAGTAATGTGTGTCAAATGAAACTAATAGTCAGTTAGTATTAATTTTCCAGAGTGGAAAAGTAGAAAGAGAGAGAGAAAAGAACAATATCAATTTTTAGCAGTATGGCTTCCTTAATGCATGTTTAATTTTTTTTATGCAGAACATAATGGTAAGTTACAATATTGTTTTAAAGGAAATTCTGATCCGAAGTGGTTGTCCATTATGATAGTGTTTTTTAAACAATAGTGTTTGAAGGCTTTATGGCCATGCATATTCTGTTTTGGTTTGCACTTGTGTGCTTTTCACACAAATATTTCTCCTATCTTTATTTTTTCACGATGTTATAAACATTGTCTTTATCCTGATTGACATTTCTGCTGTTCTAGAAGGTAAAACCTTCTAGAAAAGTGTTAAAATAAACATTTCACTTTTATCTTTATAGCTAAATAAAGGTTGTAAAACATTTAAATGATTTAACAATTTAGAAGTTATCCATTCATTATCTCCCGCTTTATCCTCTATTAGGGTCGCGGTGGGGTTCCCCATGCCTATCCAGCGGAGAACGTTTTGGGCGCTGGGCAGATACACCCAGGACAGGGCGCCAATCTATCGCTGGGCACACACTCACTCACACAAACACACTCTATAGGGGGCAATTTGGAGAACTCAATTGACTTGATCCATGTTTTTGGACTATGGGAGGAAACTCGAGAACCCAGAGGAAACCCAGGCGGGCACGGGGAGAACATGGAAACTCCACCCAGATTGGGATTCGAACCGGGAATCCCTAGTGCTGAGAGGCGAACATGCTAACCACTAAACAACCGTGCAGAAATTACTTTTCTGGAAATTTTGTTTGTACAAAAGACCATTTATCAATAGGAGCTGTGACTGGTAAATAAATCCTGTTTTTGTTTATTAATAAATACAAACTGGAAAACAATTGTGAAATATGTGACTCATGAAATATGTGACTTTTATGAGATAATACCATGCTCTGTGACATCTCAGACACACAGTGAGGTTTCTAATCACATTTTTCATACTTTTAAAATTGAAAGGTTTCAGTAAACACATCATTGCTGCATAAAGTGGATATGTGATCTTTAATAATAGTTGAATATTTTTTAAGTAACAGTTTGTTACTTAAAGAAACTTAAATATTTGTAACAATTAAATTGTTAACCATACACATTGGATTTAATTTTTTAATGTGTGCTGCACAATAGTATTATGAAAGAGAATAAAATTATCACGTTAGAACCCAGATCTGCAGTATCTTATTAATGAATAAATTTAATATTTATATTAAGACATTCAAATTGATAATAATTTAAATTTTCTTCTTGCAAGTTAGCAGAATTAAAAAAAAAACTGTCAGTGGGAAAATAAAGTGTTGATGTAGGCTTTAATATCCATCTGTTTCTTCTGGTGCACTCTCTTTTAAATGAGAAAACTCTGCACACTGGTGCAATTGAGACAAATGAACAGACATGTTGCATTTGTGTTATAGAGAGGGGGAAAGTAGTTTTGCTGAGGCTGTAGGTTTGTGTATGTGTGTGTGCGTGCGTGCGTGCGTGTGTGTGTGTGTGTGTGAGAAAGAAAGAAAGAGAGGGAGAGGAAGATATAGAGGGAAAGAGAACAGGAGGAGCAGAAGAACCTGTGAGTGGGTGCTAAATTGACAGTCAGTAGTAATTACTGATCATGGCTCTGATAGCCCCACAGATTAAAACCCAGATTGTTTTCAATCTATTGCCTTTGCGCACGTATGCCTTATCCTATCAGATGTAGAGGAATGCTGGATAATTCAACTTGCTAGTTTGGTGCTACATTGTACACTTCTAAGATGGAATCAATCATTGGTATTGGGACAATCTACTCCCTCTTCAATTCAAGTGTGTCATTTTTCATACCCCTAAATATAAAGGCTGCTCAGGAGACCTGACTTTTTCTCCTTTCTTTTATCAGGTCATAATTATAAATTTGACATGGATCAGGGATGCCACACACCCACACAAGGATAAATTTAGACTTGCCACATTACTATTGTCACACAACTCACTATTAAGAGATCTTTTGCAGATTTAATTCAGCTATGATGTCTGGTCATGTCTTCAATTACTTAGACTTTATTTTAAATAACTAGCTAGAGAAAACTTCATTATCTGACATAGGGTTCTATTAGGTTAGCAGCAGGAAGAATACATTATGGGATTATTGCTAAGATTTTTGTGCCAAAAAATTATCATGGTCTCCAAGTTCATATCATTGTCAGCATGAACAAAATAATAACTATCCAAGAAAAAAAAAAAGACAGAAAATAAGTTTTTTAGTGGTGCATTAGAATATTTTTCAGCCTCATGAGCATCAACAACTCTTCCACTAAGGTTCTTAAAAATCTCATTTGTTTATGCCATGATACCATGATTTCCACTGACAAGTCTTAATAGATCCTTTTTTATATATATACCTTCAAATTATCTGGTAATGTTCATGTTCTTCTGCCACTCACAGATAAGAAATATTTGATAATTTTTTACAATAAAAAAAATTGTTTAATATTTTTGTTTGGCTCGTTATTGGATCTATTTTTGAACTTTAGATCTAATGAAGTTTAGGTTAAATCAATGCAAAAAATAAAAAAACACCATTGTATTAACAGATAAGCCAAAAGTTTAACAATATATTAAAACTTGGCCTTAGCCATTTATTTTTGAGAATGATCCCACTGATCCTCAGGAATAAGAAAAGTCTTCACAGTAACATGCTGTCAGGGTTTTAGGAGTGAATTTTTGAAAAAGCAACCTACGTTCTTGTAAAAGTTATGACATCATATTACAGTAGCATTATTTAAAGGAAAAAAGAAAGCTGGCACCTTGCTAATGGAGCTCATGTGTTGGACTATATAACTCGCTGAGTTCTCTTAGATTCTGTGGTGTATTATTTATGGTACAAAATTCATTAGTTGAATTTTCTGTTTATTTTGAAACCTGGCTGGGAGCCACAGTAAATTAAACAGATGTAATAACCAAACTTTCTCTTTAAAACTCCTGTTGCATTTTAAACCTGTTGGATGTTATACAATGATTTAGCAAAAAAAACATCCTGTCATGAGGTTTTAAAAGTATGAATTAATTTCTCTGCCTTTTCACGTGATATATTTCTTAGCTTGGAGATGTTATATGAATAAGAAAGCAATTTTAGCGGCAAGGTGGCTTAGTGGTTAGCACGTTCACCTCTCAGCACTAGGGATTTCTGGTTTGAATCCCCATCCGGGTGGAGTTTCCATGTTCTCACCGTGTCTGCGTGGGTTTCCTACGGGTTCTCTGGTTTCCTCCCAAAGTCCAAAAATATGAATCAAGTCATAGGATAAAGCGGAAGATAATGAATGAATGAATGAATGCAATTTTAGTAATATTGTTTATGTGCTTGTTTAAAGAAAAATCTGAATTAATTGTCACACCTACATTTTTGCAGTTTTTAAAGTTCAACAGATTTAAAGAATTTTTTTTTGTCCCTGGATGCAACTGCAAATTTGAAAAAAATCAATTCACACAATATCCACTCTGTATTCTATAAATGTAGCTTCATGAATAATAAACATTCAGTTTTTCCTGATATATCCAACAGATGTGTGTCATCTGCATTGAAGGTAGCATTTATAAGGCAAATAGAATTGGTCCTAGTACTGTACAGTATAAACCTTTGTGTACTACCATTGTTTACTTTTATGTGATTAGAACATTTATTAGAGAAACAAGTAAATTGCTAGTAATTAATCAAAATAATTATAAACTACTGAAGTGCAGATCTAATAGTTCCTACAATGTTTTGTAATCTTTTCAGTAAGATTACATTATCTATAATCATAAATGCTGCACTAAATTCCAAAACAATGAAAAGGATCAGTGGAGGAGATTAATTAATTGGTAACTGTTTTTATTAATGAAATTTTGGCGCATTGATAAGACTGATAAACTGTGTGAACCTTTTTAGTTTAAATAAAAAGATTTTTAGGGTTAGCTGTAACTCGCTGTAACTAAAAATGATCTCCACTGCTGTGGTCTTGATGAGGAGTGATTCAGTTCATACAATACTCTTCAGAATGTAAGAAATACCTTTATATGTCTGATATTTTACGTAACATTAGATAACATTTTTGCAAAAGTTTTGCTTTCTAGGGTTAGGGTTAGCATGTTTAATCTGTTTAATCTGTGGGCATGCTCATTAATGTAGTGTGTGATGTAAAACCCATGAATCCATGATCAGTCATTATCTCTTTTGGTACTCTCTTGAGATAATGTTAAGAGCATGACAAGTTTTGGACATGCACAGGGGAGAAAGGAAAGGAACAACACAGAAATGGATGGTTTTCAACTGCCCAACAGATACACAGTTAACTAGTTCTCCTACTTGTTCTCTCTCCTTGATGGCCTCATCCAGCACCGCTGGGGGTTCTAGAATTAGATTAGGCTCTGAGTATTCCATTGTAATAATGGCTGGAAGCTGTTGGGCCACTAACTGGGAATCTCCTGATAAAAGTGACATTAACTATACCACATTGTGGCTCTTCTGTGAGTCTCATGCTTTTGCAGTAAGTGAAAAATTTTAATATGGAAGCTGAAGTTCTTGAAATCATAGCAGAGGAAGTAGGATTTTGGTTATAGCAATGATCCTCTAGCACGTATAATAGCACGTTTTGTTTAACCATGCAGTGTCACGAATCTGGGTGATTTTAGGCAGCACAGTGCTGTAAGCTATGCCACTCTGCATGAATTGAACAGCTAGTGTTTAACTAATCCATATTTACTCCCTGCTTTTTCTAATCAGCGCATCAATCCCAGTGGAAGGGGCTCTTTCTGGATTTGCTATGGTGGACCAGGAGCACCCCATAGTCTCAGGTCAGTACACACCTGTTTTTGTCTGCTGCAGACACTCTCTGAGGTGCACTTGAGCAATAGTTGATGATGTATGATTTTGTTTGTTGGGGGGGGGGGTTTACATGTGCATTTGAGGTATTGTCTTGGTGCAGACATTGTGTAAGATGTTTACATGTTGTGACATAATTTATATTGCTTTCATTATATTTCAAAGTAATACAACTGTTTCTGACATATTTTATTGCTGTAATAGGGCTAATTATTAAGCAAACATATTTATTAAAAAAAAAAAAAAAAGATTTGTCGCTGTGTTTCCTTGGCAGGCGGTACGGTGGCTTAGTGGTTAGCACATTCGCCTCTCAGCACTAGGGATTCCCGGTTCGAATCCCCATCTGGGTGGAGTTTCCATGTTCTCCCCGTGTCCACGTCGGTTTCCTCCGGGTTCTCCAGTTTCCTCCCACAGTCCAAAAACATGGATCAAGTCAATTGAGTTCTCCAAATTGCCCCCTATAGTGTGTTTTTGTGAGTGAGTGTGTGCCCAGCGATAGATTGGCGCCCTGTCCTGTCCTGGGTGTATCTGCCCAGCACCCAAAAAGTGCCCGAGACGTTCTCCCCTGGATGGGCTTGGGGAACCCCACCGCGACCCTAATATAGGATAAAGCGAAAGATAATGAATGAATCAATGAATGTTTCCTTGGCACTTGTCCTGTTTAATTAATGCTGTGCAAAACAAAACAAAAAATCGAATGGAGTGTCCTGGTTAGGGTCAACAACAGAGTTTGAAACTTGAAATATGACCTGAAAGAATATAAATATTAATTAAGTGAGATCAAGCTAGGCATGAGTTCTTGTCCTCATTAATTTTAACTCGACAATGTAATTTTCTGTGTACTCATGGAGTGATGAAGTGTTTCTGCATGTTGTTCCCTAAGAGCCATTGAGAGTGTTTGTGTACACTGAAAAGGACAGTGTGTTGCACTGAGTGCTAAATGCACAGAAAAGTCTTCTCCTAATATCAGGTTTCATGGTGCTTGTAAATTATAGATTTTGATATGAAGTTATAATAGCCACTTGAGTGATATCTGTTTCATGGAAAAAGATCGTCTCAGCGTTTTTCTTTCATGTCAGTCCCTGGTGGTTTTCTGATTACCATCCGTCATGTTGATGCCCCATTGTTTATTGATCAAAAGCTCATAAACTGTGAAAGGATACAGCAATGATGGAGCCTCTAAAAGCATTCTTAAATAGATTAGTGTTGGCAAGTGAAAAACCACAAGAGCCCTTTAGAAATGAATGTGTGAAGGCCCACTCACAAGGCACTGAGATTAAAACAAGGCAGAACAGCCCTTGGGCCATTTTATTTGATCCTTGTTCTTCTTTATCCTTACATATTGTCTTTTAAATTAAGTACTCCTGTTTATATTCTTATTGGTGCACATAACTAAGTTGTTTAGATGACAATAGCGAAACACGATATTACAGTTGGATGCGCATCTACATATTTTTTAAAGTGTAATGCTTTTGCCAAGAGTCTAAACTATTTGTCTTTGTGCCATGCCCTGGTGTCTTGTGGTACATCACAGGAAAGATGAATGCAGCTAATAGACTGTGACACAGCCATTAACTACAGCTGTAATGAAAGTGTAATGGAATCAAGCAGCCATTTTTCAGCACCACACTACCAGACATAGGTAAAATGTTTAAACATAAACCAAGAGGCCCTGTTCTCCTTATTCTGCTTATCTTTAGCCTACATCTGACACATAAAATGCCAAGATCAACAAAAACATTTAAGCCCATAAGCGTATTTTTTATTATATGAAAATTTATTTAGACTGAATTTTTATTACACTTGACAGTACAGTGGCTTAATGGTTAGCACATTTTCCTCTTAGCGCTGGTAATCCAAGTTCGAATCCTGATCTGGGTGGAGTTTCCATGGCCTCTGTAAAGTGTGTGCATGTGTGCGTGTGCGCGTGTGTGCGTCTGTGTGTCTGTGTGTGTATGTCCAGGGATATATTGGTCCCTTGTCCTGAGTGTATCTGCCCTGCAACCGAAATGATCTATCCTGAATAGGCATGGGAAACCCTCTAGTATAGGATTAAGTGGAAGATGATGGATGGATAGATGGATGGATGTATTAATATTCTTACAGCCATACATGGTTACCACCTCTCAGCACTAAGGTTCTAGGTTTGGATTCGGATCTGAGTGAAGTTTCCATGTTCTCCCCATATCCATATGGGTTTTCTGGTTTCCGTCCACATTCCAAAAACAAGGATTCAAGGTTAATTGGCTACTTTAAACTGCCTCTATATGATGTGTGCGTGTGCATGTGCATGTGCGTGCGCGTGTGCATGTGCATGTGCGTGTGCGTGTGCGTGTGCGTGCCCCAACCTAGAGGATCAAGAGAAAGATAATTAGATCAGAGGAGATATTATTCCACGTTGTTAGTGTGCCACGTGAATCTTTGCCCTCACATCCTCATTTTCACCTTTCTAATGACCCTGTCTCCTAACCTGTGCCGTTTTCCCATCTAACAGTCCTGTAGTCAATTCACCCACCTGTTTCATATTGTAACACCTTTTTATATATGGTTTGCAAGTCTCTGCTTCTTTGTGTCTGCTTTTGTGTTCTATTCTCATTATATTTCCACACTTGTTGTTTCAGTTTATGCTTTTTACACATTCGATAATTCTCCAGTTTCATTTACAGTTTGTTGGTTTGTCAGTTGCTCAATGTTCACAGATCACTGACTGGCTTGCCTTTTTGTTGCTGCATGATTTTAAAATTATGATCCAGATGTATTTAAGCCGGCGGCACGGTGGCTTAGTGGTTAGCACGTTCGCCTCTCAGCACTAGGGGTTCCGGGTTCAAATCCCCATCTGGGTGGAGTTTCCATGTTCTCCCCGTGTCTGCGTGGGTTTTCTCCGGGTGCTCCGGTTTCCTCCCACAGTCCAAAAACATGGATCATGTCAATTGAATTCTCCAAATCGCCCCATATAGAGTGTGTCTGTGTGAGTGTGTGTGTGCCCAGCGATGGATTGGCGCCCTGTCCTGGGTCTATTTGCCCAGCGCCCGAAACGTTCTCCCCTGGATGGGCATGGGGAGCCCCACCGCGACCCTAATAGAGGATAAAGTGGAAGATAATGAATGAATGGATGAATGAATGAATGAATGAATGAATAAATGAATTTCAGCCATTGATGCTACAAGTGCAACTCTACATCAGCAATAGACTTTCCTAAATTTATGGGAGTAGGACAGACCTTCTCTTTTGTGCATTTTTAGTGTAGTCTGCCTCTTGCTTAAGGAGTACATTTGTACCAGTACCAGGAGTACCAGTTGATTTTACTGTCAATAAGTGCCATGCACAGGGCAAACATCTTTTCTTTTTCAAAAATTTTATGGAATCAATGACAGCAACCCCACTATTTGCTGCTGGGAGTTAACCTCCTTGTTCTGTTTAGATCACTTTCTGGCCTCTTCTGAACTCCCTTTTGTTACCATGTTGTTCAATACCTCATATGTCATTCCCTCTGGAGTTAAACACCATGATTTGGATCAAGTCTGTTCAATGAGGAGTATATAAATGCTAGTAAAAAATCATAAAAGGGGCATGTACTTGTGGAAATGTATTGCTAAGGCAGAAGCAACATCAGTTGCATTATTCAACATTTTGCAGACACTCTTATGGGGAGGTTGCAGATTTCATGACATAATACAATCTGGTTTTATGTTTGTTTAACCAACCATTGTAGTTATACAATTAAATCTTCAGCTCAGTCCTTTTCAAAAATTACTAGCCATATCATTTAATAACTAAATAATGTCATGTTATTTAGTTATGTGATTTATTTCTTGCTCAGATTTTAGGGAATCACATTTTTACTGACATTTGTGCAAAGGATTCATTAATCATATTTATGATTCTTTTATGATTTATGAAAAAATTTGTTCCTAAAGGTTCCATCTTTCAATCTAAGAAAACAATTTGTGGCATTGTCAAATGCTTTTTGAAAAAAGTATAACAGTGTTATCTGTAAAATTTACTGCTACAACAAGCCATTCACATAAAATCAGTATTCACAGTATGAAATATGATTTTTATAGGTTCAGAAAAAAGCAGATATAACGTCACAGTAAATGGCAATTAGTTTTTCTAGGTACAGAATAACTACACAGTGGCAACTACTCATACTAGTGCAATAAATACCATCACACCACCACCAAGTTAGTGTCACTGCATCTGCCCACGACTTTAAGGTTACCAATTTAACTAAATACAAAAAGCCTGTTATAAACATTAACTGGTTGACATTACATAAAATAAATATTATTACATTTTGTTTGTTTAATTATTTCAAGAACAAAAGTAAATATCATACATTATAGGACTACAATAGTGTACGTGTGATTAATGAAAAGTGAAAAAATGCCTGTTCATTTTTCAGTTTCAGGTAATCTCAAAGAACAAGGCTATTTATAACTTAATTATGCATCGTAAACTTTGCTAGTCAATATCAATATCAACTTTGAATATAACCAATCACATGGGTGAGATGTCTTTCTATAGTCTTCACAGGTGTTTTAAGATTTTTTTTGGAGCAGTAACTTTCTGTTCTATAAAATTGATTTGTTTGTCAGGAGGACAGACTGTTTTGGACTCCTTCAGCCATGAAATCTTGTAGTGAAATAGGAGTATCAATCAAAAACATGAAGAAGCAGACAGAAAGAGTGAGATTTGACATTAATTTAGATGTTCTCTGTTGGACTGAATCCCAGGTTTTTGTGGGACAGGATAATATGACATCACATAATCCATTAAGGCACCAGCAAATTTAAAAATGTTTATGACAAAATTACTATTACAGTTCTCATCAGTGTTTGGAAGTATTGCATTGTGTGACAAGGTAAAAATCCAAATTGTATTTTTACACACTTTCAATAATTTCCTGAAATCTTTTTTTAACAATAGCCAATAGCAAAGAAAAATAATGACTGCTCTCAACAGCAAACAAAAAACATTATTTTTTAAAGCCTAAGGAACTTGTTTTTGTTATGATATCACATTAAAAGTCTGCCTTGATGTCAGAGATAATACTCATCTATTCTCATCTTAGTGGTTAGCATGTCTGCCTCTCAGTGTTGGGGATCCAGGTTAGAATCCCGATCTGGGTGGAGTTTTCAAGTTCTCCCCATGTCCATCTGGGCTTTCTCTGGGTTTTCCAATTTCCTCCTACAGTCAAAAAAACATGTATGCTAAGTAAATGGGCCACTTTAAATTGCCGTTATACAGAGTCTGTGTGAGTAAGCAATGGATTGGTGTGCTGTCCTGGGTGCATCTGCCCAGCACCTGAAACATTCTCCACTGGATGGGCATGGGGAACCCTAGCATGCCTAGTAGGGGATTAAGCAGAAGATAAAGTGAATAGATGCTTTGGTTAGAAAATAGTGTGTTAATACAGACACATTTCAAATACATGGTTACACATTGGTTATAGAAATCCAGGAATACAGATAAAAGCTTTTACAACTTCCATGTTTATTGAGGGCTCTGACACTCTGCACCAAAATACTAATTTGATATTTATTTATGTTCCATTCTCTCTGGTTTCTCATCTGTTTCTGTTGGTTCTGTTAGTATGTGCTTTTATAATTATTTCAGTTCTTTAAATCAGGCTATAGTCTTGGTGAACTTATGTTGTTTGTTTAAGCCTTGTTTGGGCCTTTATACATAAGTTTTTGTCTAGTTCAGACTCTTTTTGATGGTACTTTTAAAGATTTGCTATATTTGCCCTTTGACATTAGTTTGTTTTAGTATTAATTTAGCTGGTAAGTAAATTGAACACCTTCACTTTGATTGTCAACACTCGTGAAATCAAAATGCAAGCGCACACATCAAGAAAGGTTCAGGTTACAAGTGAAGCAGTACAGGGAGGAGCTGAGGTCCCGACCAAAACATAAATACATAACCCAAAGCAAGCTGTCCAGGCTGAACTGATAATTTAGGTGAGGATTAGAGGCAGCACAGCTGACAGCTTAGGCCCTGAAATTAAAGCAGTATAGTAAAAGGACAAATGCAATTTTCAACAGGAAGAAGTCATTGTGTAATGAAGTACATGAGTTCTTAATGGAAAGTAAGAAGAGAGGGTGAAGCAACAAATTATGTAAATAAAAGCAATAACTAATCGTTGTATTAAAAAAACAAGAGGTAGAAATAAAGGACATGTTGCTGCTCTGTGACCAACTAAAGATTATTCTCTGTTTTCCACAGTCTGTACTTTGATGATTGGAGTATTACTATTGAGAGGTTGCATATTGGTTCTTGTACCAAGATGGTGCCATAGATGAATGCCTTGATGTGCATACTGATTTGTTTACCTTTCAGTTTTTATAACTCAGATACACTATCAAGTTATAAACTAGTATTACAAATACAAAATGAGAGTCCGTAATAAGTCCAGAGTTTTGAATGCAGAGACCACCATGAGAAACCTACACACGGTAAACTCACAGCTAAACTAAATGAAGCGGATTTACCATTAACAGGCAATCAAAGGCTAAACAAGGACCAATTAACCGTACGCAGACTGTACAAAACAGCAATGAGCACAGAGGCGCAAAGTTCTGTGTTAGATGTGCTGACATTCACATATATCCTTAGTTTTGGTTCACTGTTTACTTTTTTACTTTTATATGAAATTATGTTGCTAAAATGTAAATACAATGTCATTATTCGTGATGGGATGTTTCCAGAAGTCTGGATAAGCACATGGATTATGTGATGTTTCAGCTTCTGCGGAAACAGCTGTTACTCACTTTACTTTATCATTACTCACCAGTTTATTTACAACAATGACAAATCCAGATTGGTTTATAAATAAAACCCATAAGCTTTTGTCTGAAAAAAATAAAGAAGTGTTTAATAGTGGGAACATATACAGGTTTGTCTAAATATGTAGAAGTAAGATTAATAACTCGTTGTCTGGTCTGGGGCACATGAATCTACAATTATTTACTATTTATTAAAAGTGAGAATAAAAAGTGGTTTCCTTACTTACTATCAAATGAGTAACATGTTAAATCAGGTTGGATTAATGTTGTTACTACAATGGAGAATGGAGCAGTCACACATTTGCTAGATGGCTCCTCCTCATCCTTTCTTCTGGGGCTGTTGAAATATTTTTTTCATCTGAGAAATTCAATTTACTCAGTTTATTCATAAAGTTTTTTTTTCAACATGTTTTTACATGAAAGCAGGTTATACTACAGATGAGGAAATATCTCATCCCTGCAAAATAAAGTGTCTAGAGTTATTTTAGTGGGTAGACAATAGTTTGTATTCCTTCATACTGCACTTTGTGATCATACTTGAGTATAGTTGTAAGGTATGCTTAATAGGAAATTGGATATTTGAATTTTTGTTTTAGATTCTTTAGGTTTGAGATAATAAAGAGGCATATTGTCTATGTGTAGGAAATTGATCTAAAGGGTTTAATTAGTGAATTACTTTTAACATTAAATTTGGTCATATAGCAAACATATACCAAACCCCGGCAACTTATAAGTATCCCAACTTGATGGTTGGGTTCAGAACACATGGTTCAGTGCACATACAGAATCCCTAAAGCAATGAGGTTTGCTGTGACCTGAGGGAGCAATGACCTGTCTCAAGAATCCACATTAGTAACTTCTGTGGACTTGGAGTTTAAACCCACAACCTTAGATTGATAGCCCAACATGCTAACCACTGAGATTCCACCCACTATTACTTGTTTTAAGGAGATTCAGTAGTTTTCTTTTTTTAGAGTACTTGCAACTACAAATCTTGTATTAGCAAGCTTGTAACTATTTTGCTTGATTTCCCATTTTTGGACTATAAGCATAATGGGTCATGTGACATTACATCTACTTTCCTCTTTAACTGGTTCTAGCCCCTTTTGACTCTGTGCAGACTTTGATATTAGACACACAGTCAATATTATTATTATTTGTATTAGTATTATTTGTATAGTTAGTATAGTATATGTGTTACACAATAAAGTAACAGTAATAAGAGTGGATTTGTTTACAAAGGGATATGTAAGATTATATACAGCAAAACTTTGAAACAAAGTAGAAGTATGTGCTGTTAAATATGGCTCCAGTCCAGTGTTATGTAATTTAGATGCTCTTATATTAAACCTATATAGCTATATACATAAAGTTTAAAGCCAAATTTGAACAAAGTTATGCCTATATTAACTTACATAATTGTAATGTAAGGTAATATACTGTAACTGCTGAACCCTTGTACATGTATTTGTCAAAATTTCAGGTTCGTATAGATATAATTAGGCATGAACAAAAAGTAACAAAGGCTTAACATGTTTAACATGGCAAGGTACAACATACAATAGTGTAAAGTATGTAGTGTACTTTTCTAAACTCACTACACCTTTACTAAGCTAAAATAATTACCTGCTAAGGTCCTGTGCTTATTTCTGAGCTGGGCATGTAGCAGCAGTGTGTCAGGCCTTGGGCTGGGTTTGAGGCATGAGTTTTAATAATTGATTTTGTTTGAACATCATGCATTGTGGGCCATGAGCTTGGATGATCCTCAGCACTTTACTAAGACCCTGGTGCCTCTGGTGCCTTCACTGCATCTTTCCTAACATGTAGCCCAAATACAAATAAATGTAGAACATCCTGGTGAGCTGGCAGAGAGTGTGACAGAGAGAGAAGTGGTCACAACATAATGAAAACCCCAAAGATCCCCTAAGCTGCTTGTCAGTTTCAGTAAATATTCTGTCATCTCTGTCCAAAGAGTTGCCTGTGCAAACTTTTAGCCTGCACATAATTTTTCTCCCAACCAGCTGCTCAATTCATTTATATTGCTGTACATTTTACTCACCTTGCACAAATTACCTCAAAAAACCTGTAAATCAGACTAAACATTCTAACATATGTCTCCACGAGTTAAACATTTTCAAACCTTGAAATATTATCCATCCATCCATCCATCCATTATCTTCCGCTTTATCCTATATTAGGGTCGCGGGGGGCTTTCCCATGCCCATCCGTGGAGAACGTTTCGGGCGCTGGGCAGAAACACCCAGGACAGGGCGCCAATCTATCTCCGGGCACACACTCACACAGATATACACACGCTATATGGGGCAATTTGGAGAACTCAATTGACTTGATCCATGTTTTTGGACTGTGGGAGGAAACCGGAGAACCCAGAGGAAACCCACGCGGACACAGTGAGAACATGGAAACTCCACACAGATGGGGATTCCAACCGGAAATCCCTAGCACTGTGAGGCAAACGTGCTATCCACTAAGCCACTGTGCCGCCCCTTGAAATATTACATTACATTCATTCATTTATTCATTTATTAATTTATTCATTCATTCATTTATTCATTCATTATCTCCTGCTTAATCCTCTACTCGGCTCGTGGGGGTTCTCATCCAGGGGAGAAATTTTTGGGAGCTGGGCAGATACACCCAGGACAGGGCACCAATCTATTGCTGGGTACACACTCACACACACTCACACACACTCACACAGACACACACAGACACACACACACACAGACACACACAGACACACTCTATATGGGGAAATTTAGAACATTTAATTTACCTTAAATCTATGTTTTTAGACTGTGGGAGAAAACCGGAAAACCCGGAGGAATCCCACAAGGACACGGGTAGAACATGGAAACTCGCGAACGTGCTAAACACTGAGCCACTGTGCCGCCATGTCACATTACAATTTGACGTAATATACTTCTGTACAACATTTGGCATTTCTCTCTCTAGTATAGTCCAGCATCATGTCTGCTAAAACCACAAAACTTGTTAAAACTGTATGATCCTGGCTTTCATTGTAAAACTGCATAAAGAAAAGCACATACTACTTGTCACACTTATTAGTCTAGACTTATTAGTCACTTATTTACTCTTAGTGTATTACTCATATCTACTCAACATCATTCATTTCTAGGACGAAAATGTTTTCTTACTTCCAGGTTCCTTTATACAGTCTGTTCCATCCTTAGTTTATTGGCATTAGGTAACTAGCTATTTTATCACATAATATACAGTATATATTTATTTATAATAACACAATTGCTATAACTAGTAGCTTATTTGGAAAAACTGGAACTATCACATTGTACAAAAATAAACAATATATGCTCATTTGCTCACAATCTTGTGCAGATTAAGTCTTAAAGCAAACACTACAAGAGGTCACGAGTAATCAGCATTTGTCATACATAACAGGAATGTCATGCAATTGCTGGCATCATGTTGGTTGTGGTTTAAAATGGGCGCCCTACCTGGAGTGTCAACAACCCATTGCTTAATGTCTGTAAAGTATTGATGCATGATATATGCAAATTTACCTTCTCTAGGTTGATCAAACAAATCTAGAAGAAGTGTCATTTGTCTGCCTGTCATTGTTTTGAAAGGGCAATCTCATGTAGATTTATGAACAGACAGTTTATTTTATAGCACATTAGTGCGTTGTTTTAAAGTTGTTTTGTTTCCCAGCTACAAAGAGTAAACCATTGATTTAACTGTCATTTAATTTTCATTAAATTCCCTTTGATCCTATGTGAAACTGAAAGTACTTTAGGGTCTTTACAGTTACATCCTGGCAGGAACACAAATTCATTAATCACATAAAAGTTAAAGGTTGTGTCCAACAGAACCAACAAAGGTTAATTTGATTATGTTCAAGCATCAAAGTCTCTCTGCTACTCAGTGAAGATGAAAGTGCTTTAAGGTCATGACTGTTACACTCTGGCATCGTTTTGGATGAGAAGCAGGTGTATTAGTAAAATGATTTTGTCAATGGGAACCTTAGCTTCGGTCCAGTGCAAGTTTGATAAAACTAGGATAATAAATATTATCAAACTTCAGGTTCTAATCAAAATTCATTCTGAGGCATCATTTTAACATTATGTGTCATTACAAACACAAAACAAGTGAATAATAAACCACCACAGAATAAATGAACATTTTTACAAAGCAGAATTACATTTAGATGCATTTACATTTAGTCCTTGAACAAACACTTTCATCCAAAGCACCTTACAAATGAGAGAACAACACAAGTTAGTAGTTTAAAGGAAACCATTTTAACTGTAATAATATTATTATAAAATATAATAAAAAACTAGGAATTCCCGATTCGAATCCCTATCTGGGTGGAGCTTCCACGTGCTCCCCGTGTCCGCGTGGGTTTTCTCCGGGTTCTCCGGTTTCATCCCAAAATCCAAAAACATGGATCAAGTCAATTGAGTTCTCCAAATTGCCCCCTATAGAGTGTGTTTGTGTGTGTGAGTGTGTGTCCAGCGATGGATTGGCGCCCTGTCCTGGGTGTATCTGCCCAGCGCCCGAGACGTTCTCCCCTGGATGGGCATGGGGAACCCCACCGCGACCCTAATAGAGGATAAAGCGAAAGATAATGAATGAATGAATGAATATAATAAAAATATAAACAAACTGTAATTATCTTTAAGAACCCCTCAGTATGTGCCAACAAAGATGCAAAAAAAAAGCATGCCCCAAGCACACCATGACTAAGTTCATAATGAGCTGCAGCAAGATAAAACCACAGCAAACTAAATTCTACATGAAGCATGTGTCGAGAACAAAGAAAATAAAAATATGCTTGCAGCAAATAACCATGGTGATAGCAGACAGAACAACCAAAAAAATAAAAAACACACAATACATGCTGCCGAGTAATGCTGAACTAGATCTTACAAAGACATCGATAGATGCATGTCCATGTCAGAAAGGAGGAATCAAAACTGTGGGGGCGCAATCAAAGCCCAAAAGCCCTCATGACCAAGTAATGGCCAAGTACTCCTTCTTGACCACAGACAGGTTTAGGTATCAGTAGGGCTGCAACTAATGAATGTTTTAATAATCGATTGGTTAGCTTTTTTTTTGACTAATCAATAAATCATAATTTAAAAAAATCTGTGACTTTATATAGAAAAAGCATATTGAAAAAGTTAAATAAATTATTTAATTAAATGCAATTTATTATTGTTTGCAATTTTTTTTCTGGAATGAGAAAGACTATCAACTGCAAAGTGAATTGATATTGTTTAATGACACTGGCACATACTCCACACATACAGGCCACATATGTGGAGTATAAGTTGGTCGGCAAAATGTTGGCCACAGTTCACAACTATGTACATTCTGTTTGTCAAGCAACAAAAATGAAACTAATAAAACAGTACATTATATTACCTGATATACCAAAGGAAATAGCACAGTGTAATTTATGCAGCACATGACATAACATATGTATATAATTCACTAAATGCTATACACATCCTCCACAGACTATACTCCAGGTATTATGTAAATCGAAAAGAATGGTCATCAATTGTGACGCAAGATTTTGCCAATGACCAGCTTTTGATTAGTGATGTGCATGATGTCATGTGTATTATATTTTTATTTTAAAAACACATTAACATTTTTCATTTGTAGACTTAAGCAATTTTTTGGTAATTTTCTATTATTGCTAATTCAAATTTTAGATTCTCTGTGATTTTTTGCAATTTACTAGATGTTTATAAATAAATGTTTGTAAATAGATGTGTTTGTCTTTTTTTGCTTTTGTCTCTTAAATTTTTTTTTACATGTCAAGTAAAACAGTATATATATACATACATACATACATACATACAATCATACATATATACATACATACATACATACATTACATTACATTACATTACATTTGCTAGTGCCACTGCAAATTACAGCAGAAGAACAATAGCTGGGTTTTGTTAAAAGCCCAAAAGAAGCGTCCCGCCATCTGCTATAGCCATATGGCTTTAGTATATCCAAACAACACTAATCTTAAAACACAAATATAAAGTAAAAAGTATTCTCAGTACATCATATTTATATAAGTACTGCAACAATTAACTGTTAACTGCAACAATTAACTTTTACAAGTATAATTATAATAATTATATATATATTTATATATATATATATATATATATATATATATATATATATATATATATATATATATATATATATATATATATATATATATATATATAAAATGCTGGATGCTCCCAGTTTAAGCAATTCCCACTAATTCTGACTAATTATAACTGGCTTATAAATTGCTGGCTGAAGTATCTATAGTTTACTTTACTCAATATTTTTTTTATTAACTACAAGGCTGGCATTTAAGCACATTTGTCTATAAATAATCCAGCCATACTATTGTAGAACATGCAAAATGAGACTTGTTTGTTTGTATTGCTGAAATAACTTTGGACTTTTGGTATAATCTTGATGCAGAAAATGTCTCTGTTAAATTCTTATATTTACCTATACATTTCATATTTAATGTCAGTGATACCTTCACACTTATTAAAGTATTAAATTTAGCCATACTGTGTGTTCTGGGGGAAAAAAGGTGGTAATAAAATACTTAGTAGGTATGTCCAAACTTTTGCATAAAAATAATTAGGATTATTTATGTATTGGTTCGATATGGATATCTATTAAAGAAAAAATACATAACAATTTACCTTTCAGAAAAGGCTTTGTTATCCTTAAATGGTCTTTCTTAACAGTGACAGTTTTCACCAAACTCTGAATCCCTATTACTAAGGTTATTGTTTTCTGACAGTATTGACAGTCAGTGTAAATGAGTTATAGATCCATTTCCTTTCCCTCTACAGCATATCACTGTTAGGTAATTGGTAGGCTGGAACCATCCCAGAACAAACAGAAGTCATTGGCTGTAGCAAACTGGATAGTTTCTTCCTTCCCTTACAGCTCTGTAAGTAATATAGATATTATATCAGCCTCAGTCCCATTTTCTCCTCAATTAAATTAGGATGTCCTCCACCCAGCCTGACTCGGTGAGAAAAAAAGGGAAAGATATGATGTGAAAGCTTTATGGATGTCTACAATTACTGCCCAGGCTCAGCTGTATGCTCTAGGTGAGGGGGTATGGAGGTTAGCAGTCTTATCTGAGCCTCAGAGCAACTCAGGACCAGCAAGGAGGTACAATCATAACTTCTGTGTCCGCCTTCTCTGATGGATGAGAAAAGAAAGACATCTCCAGAGCATTGCTTTATCGCATCTAGTGCCCACTGTAATTCTGTGAAGCTCTGAACCAATAGTGTTTGTAACTCCAAACTGTACATTAGTTTCTGTCAGACGTGTGTCACAAATTTAGCTTAATGAATGCACTGGATAATAAAATGTTTATTAAGTAAAATGATAGCAAATTCAAAAGCACTGTTACATTAGTATTTGATTAATTACAAATAATTGTTTAGTTTTTTTTTTTTATTTTCTACTGTAATACACAGGACATGATAAACACTACATCAAAATGCTATTTTAACACTTTTGTGCAGTAAAAAGTTTAATTTTGGTAATATACCAAAATTAATAAACCAAAATTTGGTAATATTGTGAAGCAGAGAGTAACAAAAATATTTCTGCTGAGAAAGGGCCTGAGCTTTACTTAATTAACTGACCATGAAAAATTGTTATTTGTAGGTCTAATTTCGAGATGCCTTATTTTTGTGATGACATTCCTTTCTGGCATGTTTCTAAGCAGCTTTCCTTAATTTAGAGTAAAACCCAATTTTAATGCTAAATTTAATCACATAGTCCACCCTAGCTTCCAAATTTACCTTTAGTAGTACCTGTCCTGCAATAAACCCCTTTGCACCTGCCATCTGCAAAATGATTTTTTTTTGTCTAATTCTGTGCTTCCTTTAATGCGGAATGTAGGACGGAGGAAATTCAAATTATCACAGCCACATTACACTTTTACATGAAAATGTGTTCAGATTTGTGTCTTTCCCTGTATACATACACGTTTAAAATGCATAAACTGTAGATGTGGCCTCCAGTTTTCCATGCAAACTCCTTCTACATACCTATTCCCACTAGCACCTGGCTCCAAAACCCTATTTCTATGTTTTTTGCTCCATGGAAAATTTTTATGCAATAGACCTTGATCCGTTGGTAAAGGGTGTGTGTGGTACAGGTGTTGACTAATGAAAACTTTTATTTTGATGTTCGGCATCATTCTCTACTTGTTCTAATTACGTTCTTGTTCACTGGTTGCTTCAGCCCCCTGATTTTGTGTTTACTCCATTGCATTATATAACCTTTGTTTACTCTATTTTAATTCTATGTGGTTCAATTTTGTGTTCATTGATAAATACCTATTGTGGTTTCTCTATTCCACAGACATTATTGGGTTTACTGATTTATTTATGTTGTGATGTATTCTCACTTCTTTGTTTTAACTGGCATTCACAGATAGTATGTTTTACTTGTTCTATTCCTCACAAGGTTTTAAACCAATTTTATCATGAAGAGGGCAGCAAGCTCTTCATGATGAAAAAACAACAAACACTTTTTACTTTGGCAGCTACATTACACACTAACATCGGTTACACAAATTCACATGCTAATGCTGTCAAACTGTCTGACAATCTGGAGCAACATTTAATTATATTGGATCCACCAATAATTTCATAATTAGTGGTTTGGGAATTATAGATGTTACCATTATCTTTTTTTATTACAGCCACACTATAAAGATGTTTATGAAGTCCAGTAAATGCTTAGTTCCACTAACATACATCTTAGGCTGTAGTCCAGCCTTCTTCATTGACTCACACATGCCTCTATGACGCACCTAAATTTTCAGCTTTCAGGTGCCTCTTTGCACCTGCTGTAGGTTATTTGGACACTTACATGCTGTTTCTGTGGGAGGAATAGATAATGTTGGGGGGAAGATGGAACCAAGGTCTATTAAAGGTAATTAAAGGTACATTAAAGGTAATTAATTAACCTGCTGAAGTGCACTGTTGCAACACTAAACAATGATATCACATACTGTTTTCTCATAATTGTACAGTAAAACTCACTGAGTAATGACCAACATTTTGACAAATCAGACTTGGATATCTAGTTATATATGTGGTGGAGTGGATTAAACTCATGTTGACTATAATCACAAATGATTAGCATTGTTAATTGCAATTGAAATTTTAAATCAGGAAACATGGTAGTTAACAACACAAAATACCTTCAATACACTATAGCAACATTTGACAGTAGCATTCCACTGGAATCAAACACTGCTCTAGTATTGCTTGTTGTTCCATATCTAGAAGATGTGCTGTAGCAGGTGTTTTCATTCATAGCAAAACAACTAGACATACTGGTGCTATTGGATACAAATGAGCTTCAATGCATTTATAACTGCTGTACTGTTTTCACAAATACTGCAAAAAAATATACTGTCAAACATCCAGTGTTTGAGCAATTTGTGCAGCATGTTAACCCAAAATTAAATCAAAATCCATTTAATTGTTTATTGCTTTCTATTACCCCAAAAAATCTAAATATCTGTGCATGTACAGGACATAAAAATGAAAAATAGATAGAGATAGAGATAGAGAGCGAAGAGATCTCAGAGAGAGAGAGAGAGCTACAGAGAGCTACAGGTGGTCATGCTGCAAAGCATTGCCAGCATCTGCATGTAGATATGTATGCTTTTTTGCATGCATTAGTTGTGTTGAAATGTGATTATAAGGGAAATTTTGGAGCCATTAATATGAACTTTGATAAAGATGATGGATCTTTAAACAAACAGATATATCAGTGAGGCAGACAGATATCCAAGCAGAAATTGTAGTTTTATCAGGAGCAAAGGACATATGAACTTAGGTGGTGTCAGCATGAAAATTACAAAAAGAACACATCAGCCTGAATGACTGAACTTTTTTTTATTTGATAAGGACATGTTCAGTAAAAAAGAAATATACTACTGAGCCCACTTCAGTTAAGGAGTTTGACATGGGACAAATTGTAATGTCTAGACAACTGGTTCAGAGCATTTTTAAAACTGCAGCTCTTGTGGGAAGACTTTTGTCTTCAGTGGTCAGTAGCTATTAAAAAAAGGAAGGAATAGTGTTGCTTCGACTTGCTATTTGTGGGTTTAAAAGCTAACAACACTGTAATGCTGCTTTGTGACAAAGTGTTACTGTAAAAAGCGCTATATAAATAAATTACTTACTTACTTACTTACTATTGGGCAATATTTGTTTCTTCCTTCTTGTAAAATTTTGAAGTTAAATCAGATTTCTTGGGAATGAGCAAACCACTTCTCTCTTTTGTTTCCATCCACATTTCTTCTATTGAATTTTAGTACAGGACTGATTCAGCCACTGAAGGCCTTATATCATTTCATTTGAACCTAAACCATTTTTTCCCCTATTGTGTTGAGATTTTTTATGCTAGAAACTGAACCAACATCTATGATTAGAAAGTTAAAATTGATCAAATAAAAAATCTGTGGGTGAACGGAAGTAGCACTCGGCCACTTTTAAAAAACTTTAGCTGCTTATCATCTTAAGGTTACCGTTGCATGTTTTTTTCTATTCTTGATGTCCTTTAATATCTATTTTATTTATGTGATAGTATATTAAAATAATTAAGTTTGTTCTTACTTAGGCCAGATGGTGATTAGTTAGGTTGACTTTTGCTCTTTTAATTAACTGTATTTTTCACTTCATTAGGCTTACCGTTGTTTGTACAGCCAACAAAGACAGCATTAATCATCATTATCAGTCCTACCTGTTTATCAAGTACAAGGCTACAGTAGTACTAATAATATGTCAAAGATAAATTGATAGATTGAAGTCACTCTATTTTTGTCAAATGTAGTTAATATACCAAAATATTGTATGTCTATGTATCTGTCATGTCAATACTTAAAATTATTTCTTTTAAATCTAGTGAAAGTATAAATTTAAATAATTAATTGTGTTTCTCCACACAGAAAAGACATATTTTAGACATGTAGGACGAGCACAAACATTCTGTTTGCTTAGTTATGTCGGTAGTAGTAGCTGTCTAATAACATAATGTTCTTTGGGCTCTTTGTGTCAGTAAGAACTGAAGTAAACAGAATGACATGACACAGGCTTTCCAAGCATTGCACATGACACCTGATAAGGTAGGCCAGCAAGACAAAGCTGATTCAGGTTTTCAATAAAGCTTTTGTGCTGGTACAAGAAACTTGAAACAGATAATGCCTGTGTTTGTTGCTCCGGGGAAAGTACCCACAAGGAAAGCCAGAAAGGTCACTAGCCTTAAATAGAATGGAAAACCTAACCACCTTTAAATAATTGGAGTCAGTCAACTTATTCTTTTACTGCACACATTAAGTGCATTTCCTTTATAATTGCCACTCATGTAATACTTTATTTGAAAGACTTAAGCATTAAACACTATGTCAATTCTATATTTGAATGAGAAATAATTATAATATTACAATGAAAGTCAAATAACATGACCCAGGTGGTCAATACAAAATAATTAATTATATAACAAAGAGTTCATTGCATTTATCATATAATAGAGGAAATAAGTAAATCAACAAGCTGCAGCAAAAAGTTAGATGTTAAATATAGACTTGTGAAACTGTCAACTATGGAAACTGAGCAAAAAGACAGGATATGAGACTGTAAACAGAGTTTCATTACGAGAAAATTTACATTCTCAAAATATAGAATGCAATATTATACCTTTAATAGCACAAATGCTTGTCCAGGGAAAGTGTCCTTTAAGGTACTTATATATACATATATAGTATAATAATATAATACTAAAATTGTTCATTACTTTTCTTACCTCAAGTTGTTTTCTGTTGTACCTGTACGGGGCTGATGAATCACTAAGATGATAAATATTCATCAGAATATTCAAGAAAATGTTTACTTCTAGGCGGCACGGTGGCTTAGTGGTTAGCACATTCGCCTCTCAGCGCTAGGGATTTCCGGTTCGAATCCCGATATGGGTGGAGTTTCCATGTTCTTCCCGTGTCCGCGTGGGTTTCCTCCGGGTTCTCCGGTTTCCTCCCACAGTCCAAAGACATGGATCAAGTCAATTCATTCATTCATTATCTCCCGCTTATCCTCTATTAGGGTCGCGGTGGGGTTCCCCATGCCCATCCAGGGGAGAACGTCTCGGGCACTGGGCAGATAAACCCAGGACAGGGCGCCAATCCATCGCTGATCAAGTCAATTATTCATTCATTCATTCATTCATTATCTCCCGCTTATCCTCTATTAGGGTCGCGGTGGGGTTCCCCATGCCCATCCAGGGGAGAACATCTCGGGCGCTGGGCAGATAGACCCAGGACAGGGTGCCAATCCATCGCTGGGCACACAGACAGACTCTAAATTCAGACATCACTCACACAGACACACTCTAAATTGGGCAATTTTTTTGAGAATTCAATTAACTTGATCCATGTTTTTGGACTGTGGGAGGAAACCGGTGAACCCGGAGGAAACCCACGCAGACACGGGGAGAACATGGAAACTCCACCCAGATGGGGATTCGAACCGGGAATCCCTAGCGCTGAGAGGCGAATGTGCTAACCACTAAGCCACCGTGCCGCCGATCAAGTCAATTAAATTCTTCAAATTGCCCCATATAGAGTGTGTCTGTGTGAGTGAGTGTGTGCCCAGCGATGGATTGGCGCCCTGTCCTGGGTCTATCTGCCCAGCGCTCGAGACGTTCTCCCCTGGATGGGCATGGGGAATCCCACCGCGACCCTAATAGAGGATAAAGCGGGAGATAATGAATGAATCAATGAATGAATGTTTACTTCTACACTTTGATAAAATCATTTTTTGAATAACATATATATTAAAGGCCAAAGAATACCATGAAAAGTTGTGACACTTCCTTAAAATACAATAAAAACTAAAATCTATTCTTTGTTTAAATCTTTATTAAAATATGAAAATATACTTCTATAGCTAGAACATTCTATTTGTTAAATATAAATATATTTTTGGGCGGCATGGTGGCTTAGTGGTTAGCATGTTTGACTCAGTTCTGGGGATTTCAGATTCGAACCAGAATCTGGGTAGAGTTTCTATATTTACTCCGTGTCTGCGTGGGTTTCCTCAGGGTTCTCCATTTCCTACTTGGTAGTTCACTATCAAAACAGTGTTATGATTTTGAATGACTTCATGATGAGTCTAAGATTGTAACTACCTAGTCACTCCCTTTAAAAAGCATTCTGCCTAACTGGTTATACAATACCTACTAGATTACAACTAATGCCTACAGTGCAGTATTTAATTTTGAAATACAGCTATTGTGTTTTCTTTGTATCTTTTTATTAGATTTTGTGTGGTTTGTGTTTCTACACTACTTTGTATTACAGTATTAATACTTGTCTCTTCTTTATCATACAGTGTCCTACTTCTGTGTGTGTATGCCCATTTCCTGCTTCAAGAGTTCTTTTTGTACTCTATTTGTTGTCTCTTACTGATTGTCTTATTGAAGGTCTGACTTGCCTTTCGTCGATTCGAGTCTCTTCTCTTTCAGACTTTAGTATGTTTTCGCAATAAATAGTCAAATACAGCTTCCTTTAATATGATAATTTCTTCATTTTTTTTTAACAAATTTGGTTTACTTTACTTTGATCCTGCAAACACCTCCAATCTCTTCTAACCAGTGTTTACACTGTCAGGTTCCTGACATAATCCGACACAGGCATGGAGACAGCAGAAAGGCAGATTGGCTTACCTGACCCGTTTACATTGAGCAGCAGTTTCTCCTGGTGACCCTTTGACACTAGCTAGAATGCAGGGCAGAAAGGATGTGGTTCTTATTACAGTGGCAGGACAATTTCTTGTCTTCTAACAGCACAAAACTCCCCATCTTGCAGCTGGGTATCAATCCTTAAACATTTCAGGTCTTCTTGTTATTATAATATCTTTAAATCCTCTGTCATCCTTCTTTAACTGATCAAGCAATTCACTTTTTTGAGTTTTTTGGCTCAGTGGTTAGCATCTTTGCTTCTCAGCGCTAAGGATTCCTGGTTCGAATCCCAATCTGGGTGGAGTTTCCATGTTCTCCCCGTGTCCGCGTGGGTTTCCCCACGACTGGGATGTCATATGACAGTGGATTATGTGTTAGAATTGTAATTGTAAGAGCCTTGGCAGCCAGAAGTGTCTGAAACAAAGCTGTTCTAATCATATTGTTCCCAGCTGGACTCAGACCTGACATTTAATGAAAACTGGCCCCCTGTGACAGAGATTTTGTCTCTGATCACTACTACCATAAAACTATATTATCTCATTATTACTTATTCACCACTTTTCATCAGCTCCAACCCTTGATATCCTTCTTGACTTTTGCACTTATTGCTAACTCATCAAGTGGATACCATTTCCATGGGGATTAACTGCCCTTGCTTCCTCCCCAAAGATATACCAATCAAATTGCTTCTTACTGTTGTCTGTACTTCAGCACTGCAAAACATTTGAACTTATGACATGCATAAACTTATAACATCCAGTTTTAGGTGTTATAAGCATTGTCCTAAACAAACAATTTTAATAAAAAACTCAACTAACAAAACAGGAAATACTAGAATAAGCAACAGAAGAAGATATAACAGAAATGAATGACAATAATTATTCATTCATTCATTATCTTCCGCTTTATCCTATCTTAGGGTCGCGGTGGGGTTCCCCATGCCCATCCAGGGGAGAACAATTCGGGCGCTGGGCAGATACACCCAGGACAGGGCGCCAATCTAATGCTGGGCACACACTCACTCACACATACATACTCTATATGGGGCAATTTGGAGAACTCAATTGACTTGATCCATGTTTTTGGACTGTGGGAGGAAACCGGAGAACCCGGAGGAAACCTACGCGGACATGCGGAGAACATGGAAACCCAGATGGGGATTCGAACCAGGAATCCCTAGCGCTGAGAGGTGAACATGCTAACCACTAAGCCACCGTGCTGCCCGAATGACAATAATTAAACGACTAATAATTATACAAACAATGTGAGTTTGTAGAGGCAAGGCATTCTGAGAAAGGAAGTTCTTTGTCTACAAACGTTAGTCTGGACTAGTCTAAACAGAATTTATTTCCACTGTTTTTGGTCTCTCACATATGATTTCTATACAAAATTTGTATCTTGCTTTCTCATTTCATTACTATAAATATTGCATTATTAATTTAGCAACAGTATTAAATGACTATAATTTTGTAATGCACTCCTTAAAACATGTAGCTTTGTCTCTCATGCTAGAAACCACAGTTTCAAACAATAATGCCTGAATAGTCACATACAGTCACCAAAGATTTCTGCCTTTGGCCTTAACCTTATTATATTATGAAATGTTAGATGGTGAAATACCTAAATTTGCAATATACTAAAAGATATACTATATTTGACTTAGACTGACAAAGCTTTCATGAAGTTTGGCATCAAGTGGTGAACAATGACCTGAATGACAATTTTTACTTGCAAATTTGAATTTCTTAATGTATAAAATCAGCTGATTTCAGTTAAACTGCAATTGAAAAACTTCCAGAACAGTGTTACTATAATAGTATTTTTCTCCCACAAGCAAAAATAAGTATTTTTTGTATAATTGCTGAAATTTAAATACAGAATATTTCTTTGTCAAATATGTGAAAAATATTAGGTCTGTTTACTTAAAAGAATTATCACTACTGTTGCTTGCATGGTAGTTTAGTGAGTGCAGTTGTCTCACAGCATAAAGATCTTGGACTTGATTCTTAGGATGGGTGGGTTAGGTATAACAGAATGTTTCTTTATGATCTATTATCTTCCACTTTGTCCTGTATTAGGGTCGTGGGGGGGTTCCCCATGCCCATTCAGGGGAGAACGTTTCGGGCGCCAATCCATCGCTGGGCACACACTCACTCGCACGCACATGTACACACTCTATATGGGGCAATTTGGAGTACTCAATTGACTTGTTCCATGTTTTTGGATTGTGGGACTGTTGCAATTAACACCCTTGATTATAACACAAAAATAAAAATCCACTGTGATCCAGCACACTGATATTAGAATATCATAAGCATCTTGCCAAAGCCTGCAAAAATGTATGCATCAATTAATCCAGCACTGCAGTTATAACAGAAAACAGCTTTTGTAATATAGGGCTTTATAAGATGTCAGATTTCAACAGCAGATTTTCTTAGACATTACAAACAAGAGAAGCAGTTAATGAACAACTTGTTAAGTCAGCACTTGAATATTTGCAGTGTCTGGGAATGGTGAGTCAAGCAAACATTTTAATAAATCATATGATCATAGGAAATCCTGTAAAAGGATATTGAGCAAATTTACAAAGTTTGATGGTTGGTCATCCATATATGTCACATAATATACTTTTTCACTTATTAAGTTTATTAGTTAACAATATACAATTTCACATTGTAAAGTTATACACACACGTTTATTAAGGAGACCACAAAGCAGGATAGCAGGTAGGAATAAACTAAAAAGGTGTGACCAACATTGATTACTATCATTTTGCTGAAATAGCAAGTGGGGGGGGGGGGGGGGGGGGGGGGGGGGGGGGGGGGGGGGGGGGGGGGGGGGGGGGGGGGGGGGGGGGGGGGGGGGGGGGGGGGGGGGGGGGGGGGGGGGATATATATATATATATATATATATATATATATATATATATATATATATATATATATATATATATATATATTCCTTGAGAAAAGTTATAAACAGTGGCATCATAAATTGCTGTTATTTAGGTAGGGTAAGGGGGTTGTTACTATGTTGAACAGTCATCTCTAAAGACATGCATTATAACCCACACACTGAAATAAACACAGGCCTAAAATAATCATCTGTGCTGGAGCTTTTCCGCAGTTCTAGTGCCTGCTCATTAAATCTGTCCATTGCGGGCTAATTATAGTATTATATGGGGCCTCTGGAGCAGACCGCTCAGAGATATCTTGTCTGGGCATAAACACAGCCTTCATGCTAACACGACCCTTAAATTTTGACACTTAAATATGTATTGACTTGTGCAAAAAATGGTAATTGCCATGCCCATGGTAAAAAATAATCTTGATGAAAATGCAATGGCATGACATTTATGTGATTTTTTTTCTAGCTGCTACCATGTCTCCTGATGTAAAGGTAATATTTATAATGTATTTTTCATAAAAATAAAAATAAACTGTGGATAAATCTGCAAGCACCTCTAGTTTAAAACTAAATTAACTGTTGATTATTTGTGTTAACTAGTAAAAAAAAGTTTCTATAACAATGACATAAAAACTTAATTTTAATTAATTTATTGACAAAATACCTAATGTTCCATCACCATTCAACACAAGTGCTGTATAAATCTGTGACTTGTAATAAATAGTCATGTCAACTAATGCCTTCATACTCTCACATATCTGTATCTATATCTTTGTTTCGATCTCCAGTATAATCCCTTATCTCTGTCCACAGAACTGTATCTAATGGTCCTGCCTGATACCTTGCAGAGACATACGGTTCCTGTTCATAAATCTATTCTGGCTTATTTACAGCTGCTGCTGTAGTCAGCACTTTGAATTGAGCAAAGCCTTTGGTACCTTTGCCATGCAGGGTTCTTTTTCTCGACTGCAGGACAGAGACTTGGTAATTTGTCTTATGTCCAGGCAATACGAAGCCGTGGTCTAAAGCAAACTGGATCGAAGGCAGGCCATGGTAAGAGTAGCTCTTTTTTGAAAGCTGGTTATAGACAAAGGTTGCAGTTATGGTTGTAGTAAAGCTGGGAACTGCATTCAGAGTTTCTCATGCAGAAAATATAAATAGGTGGTTTGCTAAAAAACAGGAAACTACAAGAGAAACCCAACACTGTTTTTGATCATTGCAGGTTTCATCAAGGCTGACCTTGTGAACTTTATTTACCTTAACAGACCCTTTATGAATAAAAGGTTTACCCAAAAAAACAAAGTTTTTATTGAGTTTATGTATTTGTTCAACAGCAAATACCCCGGGAACTTTATTAGCTGATGTGTGAGGAAAAATAGGGAATAAATGTGGCCTGTTTTAACGTACTTTGAAAATTTTAATATACACTATGCCATGGCAATGAAACGGTCATTGTTTTTGTCTAGTTGTAACGTGTATGTTTACTTTAAATTGTTGAATTGCATGTTAAAAATATGTATTTTGAAACAAATATAGTTAAAATTACTTACTTTTTGTGGTAGTAATATTACTAAAAATTCTTGCACAGGCGGCACTAGTGGTTAGCACGTTCGTCTCTCAGCACTAGGGATTCCCGGTTCGAATCCCCATCTGGGTGGAGTTTCCATGTTCTCACCGTGTCCGTGTGGGTTTTCTCCGGGTTCTCTGGTTTCCTCCCACAGTCCAAAAACATGGATCAAGTCAATTGAGTTCTCCAAATTGCCCCATATAGAGTGTGTATGAGTGAGTGAGTGTGTGCCCAGCGATTGATTGGCGCCCTGTCCTGGGTCTATCTGCCCAGCGCTCGAGACGTTCTCCCCTGGATGGGCATGGGGAACCCTACCGCGACCCTAATAAAAGATAAAGCGGAAGATAATGAATGAATGAATTCTTGCACATTTTTGTAAGATGTCAATTAATGACAGTTGGTCCAGTATATCATTCCCAACTAAACAGCACAGATCTACAGAAAGTGTTAGCTGGTCAAAAGTTGATAGTGCATCGTTTTTACTGTGCAGTATCACATTATTAATAAAGCAATGGTAGGTTATAAAGCTGACTTTCACCAAATATAAGCAGCTTGGCAGAACATATAAAAAGTGGGCATTTGGACAGCTGAAGAGGAAAAAAATCTATAAATAATACTGCTATGTATTTGTTAAAGAAATAAATGAACAAATAACAATTATGAGGTGTGAGGTGTCATTCAATTTTTAAATTTTTACCAGTCAAAATTTATACCAGTATTACTACCACAAAAAATAAGTACTTTTAACTATATTAATTTTAAAACGGTATAATGACTCATTGAAGGGTTTGCTAGTGTTCAAGTTTTTTAAGTCCTTTGTAAAACAAATGGTTTAAAAACATAATAACTCCAAAGATTAGGTTCTTTTTAATAAATGTAATCTTCATTTTAGTCTAATCCTTCTATAGAGAACAAATGGAGTAACACAAAGTAGCCTAACACACTCCAGGAAAAAAGGTCTCTGTTAAGATGAAAGATAGCTTTCAACTGGTTTAACTTTCATGAAGGTGGAGTCGAACTAAAGATGTGGCAACACAATGCTTCCATCATTAAAAACTCTGATCCTTTTGTGTGTGGCTGAAAGGAATGTAATGCAAGTGGGCTCTTTCTGTACTACTACCAATAAAATAGATGTGGAACTATTTTGCCATCTGATGCACAAAGATACTTAGTACATATTCCTTTTTAATGATAATGGTAATTATTGCACTGTTGGTGAATTCAAGCCAATTTTGGTGTCATGTAATTTT
The DNA here is from genome assembly GCA_019802435.1 of Corydoras maculifer. Taxonomy (NCBI): domain Eukaryota; kingdom Metazoa; phylum Chordata; class Actinopteri; order Siluriformes; family Callichthyidae; genus Corydoras; species Corydoras maculifer. Next base: position 2,967,897 of record JAFMOD010000271.1, read on the forward strand.
ATGTAATTTTATATTCAATATAAAGTCATTAATGATCATTTTAAAAAGTCCCAAAAAAAAAAACAGTTGTACTATAAATGGGAACAAGCTTTGATTACAATTTAAATTTAGCATCTGGGGATTTTAAGAGATGATTTCATTAGAATATAATTTTTTTACCACTGACCATCAAAAATACATTTGTACTTATTTGCCTTGAGTGTATCTACCGTCAACTATTCAAGCTTTTTTTCTGGATGAAACTGACATTAATAAATTGTCCAAAGTAGGCCAAATATATCTTGTGGTGGTCAAGTGTGCGTGTAAGTAAAACATTGTACTAAATCAAATATTTAGAATAAATTTGCAGTCAGCCCACTGTGGATCTGCTCTAATACATTAAATAGTTGGTCTGCTGTAATACACCAAATAAAGAAAAAGGTTACATGTAAAACCTACTGGACTTTACTAGAAGATAACCGTATAAATACATAAAACCAGATTTTAATATGAACATCTTCAGAAAAGAACTTGCTGTAAACTTTTAATGTTTTGGTTCATGTAAATGTTATATATTTTAATTAGCTGCTATTGTCTATTGGTCAGGCAGCACAGTGGCTTCTCATTGCTGGGGATTAAGAGGAAGATAATTCATATAAGTGTACAAGATTGAAACAGCTGTATAGTGTAATATTATGGAAAAACATTAGCATCATATTGAACTGTCTGTTTTAGCACAAAAACGTCTTTACAGACATGAACAGACAGAAAAATCATTTTACAAGGTTCAGTTAGCTGAGAATTTCTTCGGTTGTACGTTGCAGGTTTACTGCATTTCTGCAAATGTTCTTTTAATTCTTCATGTTTTCATTATATGATCGTGTATTTCTAGATTTGTTATAAATGTCTTCTTGGAATACGTGTGTTTTGCTGGTCAAGAAAGTCGGGAGAAGAAACTTTGTGGTGCCCTCTGGGTGCATCCTTACTCATTATCATCCGACTGTTTGGTTAATGCGTGTTGACGGTCCTCTTGCATAAGGAGAGAGTGGGTGGGGTGGTGGGGGTGGTGGGGGTGGATGCATGTTGGGTGAAACGCCCTCTTCTTGCACAAGCTGGAGTTGCAGCCAGCAGACTGACTGGGCTGAGATTGCTGTTGTTCGAGCCGCTGAGGAACGCTGATGCTCAGCCAATCACGCGACTTTGCGGCCGGAGTGACGCGGCAGCAGCTCGCGGTGTGGGGCGCTTTAACACACACACACACACACGCACGCGCGCGCACGCGCGCACACACCCAGCACAACACTGCGATGGAAGCTCCGGTTCCAGCGGCGCAATAAAAGCCACTTCTCCCGCTAGCGGACCCAGATCACATTTACCGGCTGTCGGCGCGTCTTATTCGTCGGCGGCTTATTAAATACGACATGCGAAACTTCCTGAAAGAACTTTCCGTCACGCTCGAAGGGAGATCCGACGTTTTATTCCACAGTCCGCGGACTTGCGTGCGCCTCGCGTCACACTCCGGCTGAAGGATCTGGCTTGTTTTGGGGATCGGAACGGCGTGTGAACATCGTACGTTAGGCGAATGATAACGTGCGCCTCAATCTGACGGCGTGGTGCAGATGTTTCCTTCGTAAAGCTCTTAGCGGAGTCTCACATTGCAACGCGGCTGCCAAGATGTGCCGCTGCGCCTGGACGGAGAACGTGATGTATGTTCGAGCTGTCAATAACTGAGGAACGGCTCAGCCTGTCACTGCCGTCGCGCTTGGGTTTAACTTCAACGCCACGCAGAAACTTGCGACTCCGAGCCCTGGATTGGCCTACATTTAACTGAGCAGCGGCTGGTTTTATCCTTGCAATCCCACACCCTTTAAACTGGCGCATGAAAGCCAGGCTGTCCGGTGCGTCCTGCTCAAAGTGGCCGCTCGCGTCGTCGTTACCGTCTGCGATGTAGCGCGCCTGTTGACTTTCCATCTCCTCATTCCCAACAAATCGTGGGGCTTCACCGACCAGGAGGGCCTGAAGATGATCCTCTTCCGCAAGTTCCGGGTCCTCATCCTGACGGTGTTCCTGATCGCCTGCTCCATGCACATCATGATCGACTTGTTGCCGCGGTTGGAAAGGCGAGGCGGCGGCGGCGGCGGCTGCTCCTGCTCCCACACGCCCAGCGAGGAGCCACGGAACTGGGGGCTGCATCGGAATCGGGCCCCCGCGGCCGAACCTCTCCCTCCTCATAAGCACACGTTGCGGATCCTGCAGGACTTTAGCAACGAGCCCGGCTCGAACGTTTCATCGCACTCCCTTGAGAAACAGAGCGCGGCTGGAGAGAGGACAGATGGACTCAGGAGGATGGTGGAGCACCGAGCCAAAGCGGGACAGGACAGAAAACACGAGGTGCAGCAAGCTGCGCTCAGCAGGAGCGCAGCCGCCAAACGCTCCAGGCTCACCGCGCTCTTTGAGCATCCGCTCTACAGAAGACCTTTACCTGTCCTCACCGAACAAGAGACACTGTTCAGTGTTAACACCGACATCAGATTTGATCCCAAAGTCGCGGATGGCCAAGAATGGTCAGTGTAACTCCCTCTCACTTTCCCAGTCTTTGTTACCTGCTGTTCGATCACACATTTAGTCATGAAAGATGAGCTAGATAAGGCTTATGGATCATCTGTTGTGTGTGTGTGTGTGATTTCCACAATTTGGGATTTGTCATAACATAACAAGTGTTATGTTATGAGCTACTTAAATGCATTGTCATGATAAACAACCTTTAACAATATTTATTTTGGAATACTGCACAGTTATTTGTTATTTTGTGTTAAACAGTGAAATAATGATAAAAGAAACAGTAACTAAAATTACATAACCATCTTACTAATCTTCTCCAAAACTAATTGCCAGCCAGACTACACGTTTTATTGTTATTTAGTAGAACTCATATCAGCATTTGCATTAATGGTGTGTGTGTGTGTGTGTGTGTGTGTGTGTGTGTGTGTGTGTGTGTGTGTGTGTTTGCACTTGGGTTGTCGTCCACAGGCATGGACAGGAAAAGGATGGAGAGAACACTCCTGCTGGTGTGCAGCCCTTAGACTCTTACCCAAATTGGCTGCGCTTCCACATTGGCATCAACCGCTATGAGCTGTACTCTCGCCACAACCCTGTCATTGATGCAATGCTCAAAGACCTGGTTACACAGAGAATCACCAGTGTTGGTAAGTCACAGGAACTGACTAATACAGGGGTGTGAGTTCAAGCATGTTTCAAAAATAAATGCTTTAGCCCTTGGACAGTGAGGATTCTTTGTGGGGGGGGGGGTTGTTTTGCTAATTCTCAATATGCATCAAAGCATTAATAATGCTTTATAGTTTGTCATATAAGCCAAAGGCAGAATAACAAAGATCAAATCAGAAAAATATTTAAGATAAACCTAAAAGAGTAATATGAGTGTAACACTGATATTTATGGATCTTTAAAACCTCATCGGAGAAACCGATAAACAGCCCACAATTTTCTTTCTAAAACATTTAGTTGCTTCTTTATTTGTACATTCAACTTTTAGGAAAGCATGTATTGTAACTTAAAGATCCCTTTTGTATTTTTTAATAAAAACACCATGAAGTATTTTCATAATGGTTGTAAGATTTAAATGTGTACGCTAAACTTCCTCCCCTCTACTTAACAGTTATAATTGTTATAATAAACACCTATTTAAATCAATATGATTTAATATGTGACATATAAAGGTTATTTCTACAAGGATTTTTGTGTGTTAGCTGTTATATATTGTTATGTATGTGTTATGAGTTCTCTTCTCTTCTTCATTTTTGACCCTTCTTTAAGACACTGTGAAAAGTATAAAACTTCCTTGAAAGACAACTTGCGTTATTGTGTACTGATGAAAACTTTGATAAATAATTTAGTAGCCCTTTACAGCTTAATTGATCTTTAGGATTTCCCTTCAATCTTTACAATTTTACCAGGCTAATTGTTCCTTTTATCAGAGAATGCGTTGCTAAAACCACACCTGCAATCTCATTCAATTAAAGAATGACGGCTTACATACTTTTCATCTGGACTAATATAAATCCATATATTTATTAAAGTGATGTTTTTCCTGTGTTTTTTTGTACAGATTGAATAAGAGATCTATTTGTGAGATATTTGTCTGTGATTAATTTGACCCAAACACTAATGAATATAATGGGTATAACCTTTAATAGAACAGTGAAAAATGTTGTTAGGTTTTTATACTTATAACGGCTTTTCATAAACTCTTTGTGTCAAGGCTGTATATTTAAAAAACACTGAGTGCTCATGACTGTAAAAGCGTTTATGAACAACTTATGAGCAACCTACCTGTATTGAAATATTAACAATCTGCATCATATACCTTTTTCTCTAACAAATGGGATGAATTTTTTAGAACTTGTAAAATGTATAGCGTCCTTCGTAATATTAATTTAAATACAGAGCTTTCTCAGTCATTGTATAATTGTGATAAATGCCATCCTATGACCACCACTTCAAGGGGGCTGAGGTTATAATTTTACTTTTTTGGGGTTTTTGGTTGAATGCCAAACTAAACTGAGTCGTTCAAAAATAATGAACATGTAATTAAATTAAAAATGCACCGAGAAGAAGACCAGAACCTAGTTCTTTTTTATTTTATTGTACATTTAAGAATAAAAAAAGTAGTTAACCTATATCAGTGACTTTCAGCTTTGTTCTTAAGTAGCCAAGCAGTAATGCTAACTACTAATGGAGTACATTGTGGCTCTTTATTGGAAATATTGCTTTAAATAAATGCATTTATGAATTAGAGATTGATGTGATGTAATGTTGCTATTTGTTCCCGTTTCATAATGGCAGGAAGCTACTTAGCAGCCAGTACTGTGTATATATTATAGGAGAGTGCCATTATCGGTACTTTACTATGTGTCATGCCTTAGAAGGCAGTTTTCCTGAAATATTATTACACTAATGCTAAATCTCTAGTGGTATATTGCTTTAATATTACCGTTTGCTTGTTTTCTCTACAGCCATGAAATCAGGAGGCACACAGCTGAAACTCATCATGACCTTCCAGAATTATGGACAAGCTCTCTTCAAACCTATGAAGTAAGTTCTCTATAAACACTATACATTTCTTTTGAGTGTATATGCCTGCAAGCACTTTTTTATGTCATTGTGCTAATTATGGTTGAAAAAAAATGCAGGAACTGTGGAAACACAATTTTATGATTGTTATTTTTTGTTATTGCTGCAAATGTGTTTTGAACATTCCTGCTTACAAGGTGCAGTGCTAACCTCAGGCACACTTCAGTGTTTTTAGCTGAAGATTGTTGGTCACCATTGTTTAATAAAACCCTGCTGTTTTTGCAGTTCTGTTGGCAGATTGTGTCTCTCTGGCACGCTTGCATAAAAATTGTTTCCGAAAATTATGTGTGGTTTATGAAAAAGTGTGAAGGAGACTTAAGAAAAATGCAAAGTAAGAATTGCAAACATAGTAGGCATGAGAAATTGAGAAAAGCATGGATATTATTTGGTTTAGTTTTGTTAATTATTAACACATATGTACACAGTCCAGAATGTCCTTTTTTCATTCATTTGATTATTTAGCTTAGTAACCTCAATTCTTATTTGGTTTTTGCTCCAGAAATTGGTTCCTGAACGATTTTTCCAAACTAAAGTACTTAAGGTCTGTTGGCTATATTTCAGTACTTATCCCTCTGGAACAGATGTCTAAAGATATTATTGTGATCATAGCATTACTCACATGTAAGTTGTTGAGGCAGGACTGCAGGACTAACTTGGCAAGCTATCACAGTCAAGTTTATTCTAACACTTTTAATAATTTTGACCTTGTAGAAAGCCCTCCTGTTCTTGGGGATATTTTTATAACTGCTATACAGATTAAAAGACATTTTAAATATGACAATACTGTAAAAACTATAAAAAAGGCATAAAATGACATTCATAGTTTGGCATCATGGTGGGTTGCTGTAAATGGTTGACCGATATATAGGTGAATATAGATTTGACCTCCCCTTTATCACCAAATAATAATTAAGTCTCTGTAAGTTTTTGTATTTGTAAATGAGAATCTAAATAGAGCACTGGTCATGTGCTGAATGTAGGTGACCTGCCAGGTTAAACTGAATAAGGCTGCATGTGGTATTTACTTATATTATTTACAGTGCTGTAGGTCTGTTTGGGCCACGTCGCCAATAAAAGTTGTTGTATGTAACTGTAAATGCAGTTTAAGAACAGATGAGTAAATTAAACATCCAGTTTTTAATAGTCCTTGTGGAATTTGTTGTTATTTAAGTATATTATGTTTATTAAAACTATATATTGCCAGGATATACACTAAATATCATTACCAGAGACGAGCATGCACCTAGTTGCAATAATTAGCACAAGACATCTGATTCTTTCTTATTTGTAAAGTCAGAACCCCTTCAAAACGCAGGTCTGTGTTTCAACATACTTTAGTCAGAATTTTAAGGATGTTCTTGTATTCACTCTATAGATTGTAACCTGGATGCCAGAGGCTTTTGCTTTGCAAGGTCCAAATACAGTCCTAAGTGTATTATGTCACCCAGCCAGCAGCATGAGTAGCATCAGTATGCTTTTTATGTAATTTAAAAAAAAAAGGATAATACCGTATGCATACTTAAACATCCTAACATTTTGATCAAAGATCTATAATGTATGCTAAACATTTTTAGATGAGGTATGTCTAATTGCAACATCAAGCATGTGGTTTCATGACTAAAAAAAGAATTATGAATGCCTAGGTCTGTTGATATTTGCCCTGGATAAATTACACAACGGACTACAACCTTTAGGCTACAATATTTTTCAAGTTATTTTTTACTTAAGAAATTTTTTAAAAATTCTTTTAATTCCTTAACTCATTAAAGTTTATAAATAAAAACAATACCACCTAAATGCACAGGAATTAAGAGATGGAATATACAGTAATGTTAAGAATTATGGAATATGCATTTAAAATTAAATATGCTTTTATCTTTCATCAAATCTTCTGCTTAACAGTTCTAATAACATACCTAACATCACAAACCAAAAGCAATTAGCATTTTTGTAAAATCTAATAATAAAAAACCAGATCAGGCAGCATGGTGGCTTTGTGTTAGCACATTTGCCTCTCAGCATTGGGGATCCTGGTTCGAATTCCATTCTTTGGTTTCCTCTTACAGTCCAAAAATCTGTAGTCAAGGTAAATTGGCTGCTTCAAATTTTCTATATCTAAAATTGCCTCATATAGTGCGTGTCTAAGTGAGTCTGTTGCCCTGTCCTGGGTGTGCCCAGCGCCTAAAACATTCTTCCATGGATAGGTACAGGGAACCTCCCCATGTCCCTAGTCCCATTATAGGATTAAAGATACTAAGATGAGAACAACCAAATTGAAAAAAAAAAAAAAAAAAACTTCTGATCCATGTTGTTTGGCAGAATAAATATTTTCTTGTGGGACAGAAAAAAAAGTAATCTCATTGTTTGATGCAATCTTTTTTATGTCACATGGATGATGTTCCACATGCACAGTTTGAAATATCATGTCTTATAAATTTTAAAATCTTATCTTTTAATCATCACCACAGTTGATATTTTGTCACAGATTAGCACACTGTAGCACATGAAGTGCTGACTGTAGTCAGTGGCAGGTGGTGACAGTTTGTTTGATATCTGTCCTCAGTGTGAGAGGCAATGACGTTGATTCTTTGTGCGGTTGACTATCACAGCTCTGGCAGCGATACCTGCACTGACATGACTGATCCATAATTAGCACGTTCACAGTCACACAACAACAGGTCTTGAACAAACATGTTGCCATTGATTACAATGTTCTGAAGAGTTGATCTAAGTGTGACGTTGATATGATGACAGCTCAAAAACTCTAATTAAAGACTTTCACAGTCATGTTTTATACTCACAAGATTACAGACTTAACAAATTAAAGGCCTAAATTGAAATATCTAGGAGCACATAAATTCGTTCTATTTATTATGCTCTAAATTTCCAGCACTGAAAAATGTGAATTCCACTTTGATTTTGATTTGTCACATGCTGTATTACACTAGAAGTATGAAAATACCTGCAAGCACGGGAACTCACTGACTACCATATACAGCCAAATACCAACTATCTTATTTTTGTATGCATGACAAAAGATGGAAAGCACAAATTGTTCAAATTCTTTATTTGAAGACAATAAAACTGTTACAATTTATTTATAAAGACTTTTAAAACTTAAAAAAAAACCTTAAATGTTATTTAACAGTAGGTTTTACAATCGTTTGGTGCATTTCTAAATGTATCTTTTAGTTATCAACACAGACAAACATTTATTTCAAAAGATATAAGCTAAGTTATATCCTAACTGTCTTTATCTTGATGTCTTTAGAAGGATTACATAATTTTACTTTGAGTGATGCTTTTGTTCACAGCTGTAAAAGTTTCAATTAGGTGAGTGCTGTCATTGTCTGATAATTAATTGACAGAATTAGTTGTCATGGAGTTAAAATAAAGTATTCTAATGATTCTGATATTTGACAACTTGAAAACGAACTTTGTGAACATAGACCTTTGCCTGTTTACGTCAATAAATGTAAATGTTTATGTAAATACAGTTTCTGCAGTGACTGTCTTACCTTTATGCTCCTCTTATCTGTGCTTTTAGTTTATGTTAGTTCAATGCAGACTATTTTCTAATTTAAATACTGTGTATTTGAAATTTAAATAAATATTTTAAGTATTTAACAGGGCTTAGTGGTTAGCACGTTCGCCTCTCAGCGCTAGGGATTCCCGGTTCGAATCCCCATCTGGGTGGAGTTTCCATGTTCTCCTCGTGTCTGCGTGGGTTTCCTCCGGGTGCTCCGGTTTCCTCCCACAGTCAAAAACATGGATCAAGTTAATTGAATTCTCAAAATTGCCCCATATAGAGTGTGTCTGTGTGAGTGAGTGTGTTTGCCCAGCGATGGATTGGCGCCCTGTCCTGGGTCTATCTGCCCAGCGCCAGAGACGTTCTCCCCTGGATGGGCATGGGGAACCCCACCGCGACCCTAATAGAGGATAAGCGGGAGATAATGAATGAATGAATGAAAAGTATTTAACAGTTTGGAAATAGACTTTTTCATGAATTTTGCTTTGTTGGTTTCAGAGTTTACATATTAAAACCACAAATTTTTGTGTGACCTAATGTCTACTGTAAGGCTGAGCAGTGATGAGTACAAAATAAATATTTTAACCATAAAACCAAATGGTTATATTTACTAAGTGTACTATACAAGAAATATGTAAAAGAATTTAAGTCCTAATCAAGACTAAGCTAATTTATGCTCAGCACAGTTAAAAGAGTTTAAAGACTTTATATTTTGTTAAAAGTCTTAAAGGGCAAAAATAGTTAAGTATAGTAGCATTGAAGCATGATTTTGCAATATTCTTTTTTTTGTTCTGTAATGAACTGGTTTCTCTGCCTTTTGTTTAAAGCAACACACGTGACAATAATTAATATAAAATGGTAAAAAACAAATAAGGTGTTATTATGAAATACTAGCGGGTTAATCAAATTTCATAACTACAGTTTAAAAAATAATATAAAATATTATTTTGTATAATGGCTTAGTGGTTAGCATGTTTGCCTCTCAGTGCGATCCAAGTTCGAATCTCTATATGGGTGGAGATTCCATGATTTCTGTGGGTTTTCTGTTTTCCTCCCATGGTGCAAAAACATGGATTAAAGGTAAAATGGCTTCTCTGAATTGCCCCTATAGGGTAGTGTGTGCCCAGTAATAGATTGGCGCTCTCTCCTGGGTCTGTCTGCCCAGCACCGAAACATTCTCCACAGGAAGGGCATGGGACCCCCCCCCCCCCCACAAAAAAAACTCTCATACATGTATTAAGGTGTAGTTCTGTGGAGGTTTGCCAGGTATATTTACTAGTTTAAATTGTATAAAATTCTTCATCTCTCTAAAGGTCTTGAAACATAGGGCATCGATTGTTATGAGGGCATTTTTTTTTCAGTCTGTCTATCTGGCTCAACTGTTTTTCCTTTTCCCTAATTGATTTTTATTTAGATAAACCTGATATGTCTATGTTATGTTTAGTTCCTTCTTCCCTGTCCTCACACCTTGAATTCATTAACAAGATGTTTTATGATTAGTGCTGCTCAGTGGTTGTGCCACAGGACTTTTGGCTTTAGGCCTAGTTCTTACCCCAGGCTCTCGTGGGGTACAATAATGCATTATGTTTTAGTCTTGGAAGAGAAACTGAGAATATAACATTAATATAGCCATATTGTGGAGGTAAACAAATCAACATAGATTGGCCAAAGTGTTGAAAATATAAGCTTATTTATAAAGTTTTATAAAGTGTCAAACTGGAAATGTGGACTTAAAAGCAAGCCTGCAGGAAACCATTGATCAGTTTACTTTAGACTGCAAAGATGAGCAAAACTGAGAAAACATTTGTCTGTTTGTTTTACAACGTATGCAAATATGAGCTTTGGAATCTAATTTGTGGTTAAAGCCAAAGCTGCATTCAGAGGCTGATCTCAAATCATGCAAAATAATGTGCATGTATTATTTCAGGGACAACAATAGTATTGCCAGAGAGCCAAGCATGAGAAAGACCCTTATTTAAGGTGTATGAGCTTCACAAAATTCCAGTGTTTGCAGCCAGAGACACCTTCAATATGGCTTAAATCCAAGAAGCTCTTTGTGAAAGTCTAAAAACTTTGTTACAAACTCCGTTTCAAAAAACATTTAGACAATTTTTAAAAAGCTATGAGAACGACTGGTAATTTATTTCATTAATTCTTTTCATTTATTTGACTAAAGTAAAAGGCTTTCCATTGTTTGCATTGTTTTGTATAATATATATCATATTAGGGGGGGGGGGGGGGGGGGGGGGGGGGGGGGGGGGGGGGGGGGGGGGGGGGGGGGGGGGGGGGGGGGGGGGGGGGGGGGGGGGGGGGGGGGGGGGGGGGGGGTGTGTGTGTGTGTGTGTGTGTGTGTGTGTGTGTGTGTGTGTGTGTGTGTGTGTGTGTGTGTGTGTGTGTGTGTGTGTGTCTGTGAGTGAGTAAGTGTGTGCCCAGCGATAGATTGGTGCCCTGTTCTGGGTGTATCTGCCCAGCGCCCAGCAATATGCAAGCTATACATTTTTTTAATGTGCCAAAATTTTGGTAACAGCTGAGGTAATCAGGATTGAGTATAAAGAGAGCGTCCATCAACTCAGCAGTCAAGCAAGCATAGACTGTGGCTTAAAACTTTGTACCACAATTCGTAGAGATTTATCAAAAGTTTATAAAGAACATTTCTCAAAAAAATATGTCATTTATATTCTACTGTACATGCTTTTGAAAACAGATTTGGGGAATTTAAAGACGTTGCCTGAGAAACTGTCATGCCAAGTTACAGAGTCCACGTCCACAAAAATACTTTTTAAAATAGATCACTTTTGCACTTTTGCCCCTATTTCAGTTTTCAGAAGTAAAAAAACATTAACATGGTTTTCCATTTCCTCTCCCTGACTGGCCCTAATCAGTCATACCTTCCCTGATTCATCTCTTTCAGTGTATTGTTTCCTGAATTGTTCTTTTTTTAGTGTCTACTGTAACTAAGCATCCTACTGCTGAATAGACGATCTGCAGTTCAAACCTGCATATGCATGCTCTGTAAGTGTGAATATTCATGCAATATGTACGTGCTTCAGATACATAACTAAAACTGTTTTGATTTTAAAATGTTATTTTGAAATAAAAACATACTAATGAGGACTTGGCCACTGCTGAAGTATTTCAGAAAGCAATGTCTCTTAATACAGTTTCCAAGTTCTCAGTGGGAATGTACAGTGGTCAGATGATAACACATTTTGAATTTTATTTTCTTAGAAATAATAAGTTATTTTTTGGGCGGTATGGTGACATAGTGGTTAGCACTGTGCCTCTCAGCGCTGGGGATCCAGGTTCGAATCCCATTCTGGGTGGTATTTTCATGTTCACCCTGTGTCCGCGTGAGCCTCCTCCGGGTTCTCCTGTCTCCTCCTTCAGTCTAAAAACATGCATTTAAGGTGTGTGTGTGTGTGTGTTTGTGTGTGAGTATGATGCTATAAAACTGGTTACTTAAAAGCTTGCAGTTTCAGTCTGCTGCTGAGACGTCATGTTACCTCTACTAGATGGTGAGCAGATGTTTCACTTGGTACCTGGATGCAGGTCCTTTGCTGTCTTCTCATTTGCTCTTTCTCCTATAGTTGCTCAAGCTAAATTCTTTTGAATAAATTTTCTGACACCAGTGTGGAGGCAGGGATGTTGATCAAAGTTTTTATTTAAAAAAAAAGACTATTTTAGAGAGGCACTGGAACATTTCTCAAAACAAATAGCTGCTGGAAAAACTAACACAGAGTTTATGCTTCCATAACATCCGTGGTCACACTTTTACAAAACTGAACACATAAATCCCAATACTCACCACATTTATGGTAACTAACTAACAAAACAGGCACAATGCAGTGATTTCTTGGCAATAAACAAAGGAACAGTAACTGACCACACCCTTAGCAGCCCAAATAAGAATTTTGGCTGTTCAAAATCAGCTCATGTGGTATGACGTAATGGAGTAAATAAAAAAATTAGATTAATGGCTGCACATACATTTGTGAAGTCAACCTGGGGATTGTAATCGATGTTTGGTTGTGCTGCAGATTTATGAGTTTTTTGGCATTTCAGTCAGAATTTCTAACTGATTCTTTCTTTTTTACCCAAAGCCTTTCTCCATTAATCCAATAAAGAAATTAAATCATAGCTTCTTTAGCTCTCATGTGTTCTTTACTGGAATAGCTTGGGCAGCTCATATCAGCGATAATTATTATTAATTTTCAAAAAGTTCCTAAATATTCTTAACACCACATTTATATTATACTGTTTGTTTGCTTTTGGCCTTTCTTTTTTACCAGAAAAGTTTATCAGACAGTTTTCATAAATGTTTTAAGATTTCAGTTGCCACTGCTTTCTTTAGAGAAGATGACATGACATCCTAAATCCAGCATAGTTTTCAGCTAAATTGTATATGGTTTACCACATGGTCATTTCTATTCACCATGAAGGGAATTTGAGGGTAGGATTCTCCTAGGATTCCAGATTAGATTTCCCTCCAAAATGTTGCAAATAAAGCACTCAGGGGCAGACATATTGCTAAATCTTTTCTAAGCTTTGACGCTTTTCTGGCTGGCATCAGTGTAAAGCTATAAGTTGGAAGTGAGCTGATCAGACATGGGTATCCAGTTACCATAAAACTAAGCTTAACCAATACTTCCTGCACCAGACGAATCTCATGTTTAATTTTCTGTATTGTTTAACTGCAATAATAATGTTAAAATATATCTTTTCTTTAATAATAACTGATGTTTTTAGTGTTTTTATTATTATAAATTTTGAAACTTTATATATATATATATACATTTCAGTTTAAACAAAATGTGTTTCCTTTGACTGCTGACTCTGTGCAATCCCATCCATCCATTATCTGCCCATCCAGGGACAAACGTTTCGGGTGCTGGGCAACTGGGCAAAAAAAAATGTAAAGTCTTTTTAATGACAAACCTTCCCCTGAAACACAATCAAAAGAAATGAAAGAAATAAAATCAATAAGGCATAGTGTCACTATAAATAACGATATACACAAAATGAATCAATAATTTAAAAAACTGATAGAAAACCAATTCTGTTTGTATTACATCAATGGTACCCTGATGTTTAGGCACAAACCCTAAGGGAGTCATGCTACAGTTGCACTGCACAGTGTAGCACTGATCTTGATTCATTGCTGGATACCTGTGCAGATTTTTCTTTGCACAAAAATAGACATAACAGGAGGAGGAATTCTCTGGAGGTTGTATGGTAATGATTCTTACTAGGCATGAGTTGTCTTTTATTAATGTATGTATTATGTATTAATGTATTATTATTCACTTATATATACCACTTAAGTATCTATATTCACAGCCAGAGACATTCATTTGCGGTGGGCAGATATTTTTTTCTTTTAGCAAACCAGGAACCTGAGTATACATTTAAGCACAGAAACTACTTTGCTGTTGACTGCACAGACAAGCACAATTTGCTGCTTTGGCTCTCTTAAAGCATATGAGACCTGGGGAAGAAGTATTATTCTGAATTTTTAGAATGTACATATTTAACCAGTTCTCACCCTTTAGGCATCTCTCATCTATCACACGACATCTAACAGCCAAAAGATTTGATTTTCACAGGCTCTGGCCAAGGATGTCTGTAGCATCATCAGGATATGATGGAATTATCAGGAATTATAGGAAGTATACTTTTCTGTGGTACTTTTTGGAGCCCCTGAGGTTAGTTTTTAAATGTGATGTCCCAGTTTATATACATGTATCAGTACCTATTTGTGTAAATGTGTTTCCATTCCAGAGTCCTTATAATAGGATTGTTAATCAAACCTTTACAGATGATCAATGTAAAATGTCCAGGCAAAACTGCCATTTACTTATTTTAAGAGCAAATAAAGAGATAAAATAACAGTAGTAAAAGTAGGATAGTGAATAAGAGAATTTAAGTAATATTTTTAAATTGCTTCAAGACTGGCACACCTACGCACAACCTCATCTGAAGGATTGATTTGCCTGTGCAGAAGTGCATATCCAGTCTGATATGGCCTCTTTACTCTGTGTGTGGGGGCAATATGAGTAATTCTGCGCTGCTAAACCTTGTCATTCATTCATTAAATCTTTTTAAAGCCTATTATCTTAATGAGGGTCACAGAGGGTACTCTATCCCTTACCAAAGCTTATTGTGTGAAAAGAAGAAACCCCCTAAACTCATTTACTGGGTAGACAAACAAACACATGAACACCAAAAGTGCCTCCGCTGTCCTGTATGGTAATTGAACATAAGACATTCTTGTATTGAAATAATAGCAGTATCTTCTGAGATACAGTTTTGGATCTTTATCATTTAAAGGGATTTGCAGTCAACCTAGGTGACACTTTAAAACCATGCACACTGTAAATTCACTTACTGGTTTTACATTAATACATAACTAAAATACAATACTACAATATGTAACTAAAATAAGTAAAGTAAAATATTAACCAGTTATAATATTGATAGGTAACCTACAATATTTCCCTCAGTTACAAAGTTGGGGTTAAGGTTTACTTACCTTGTAATAGTTATAAAATATGATGATGATTGAAAAAACCTATTCACATCAATTTACATTCTGCATGTTTTGCAGAATGAGGGACCAGTTGTATTCCTCAGTATGCTTTTAAAAACCTAAATCTGACCAATCTTCAGGCTTCATCCTTGAAGCAGGCTTAAAAAATGTGCTGCACATCTGCAGCAAATCTGGGCCTAAGCATTTCTACATGGAGGACTAATAAAAATTGTGGTTAATGTTGGGTAATTTTAATCAGGAAATATCTTTTTTATATAGTTATAATAGTTTAATTTATAATGGTTTAATAAAATGGTAACTTTTCCATCAGTATTAGATTGGGTGAGAAGGGTGGGTTATGCTTGATCCTTACAGTATTTTGACCAAAACTTGTTACAGATACTCATTATCTTTAAAAATTTCTTAACTTGTGTAAAATAGGTATCAAATGTTTAGGTTATAAACATATACAGTGTTTCAGAATGTAGAATAGATGTAAAAAGCTGGTGTCAGTAAAGATGAAATGTGTAACAAAACAAACACATAGCAACGAAAAGGCAATGTGCCTTATTAAAATTGGTGAGGTTATAGAGGTGGCCTAGACATGCTTCAGATTCTGAGTGTTACTGTAATACTGTTATCAAATCTGTCCTGTCATGAGGATCTCATTTGTTGTATTTCACTTCATCATGAATTCATATAGATATATGTCAAATAGATAAATGATGAAGTCAAATAGATAAATGATGAAGTCAAATAGATAAATGATGATGTCAAATAGATAAATGATGATGTCAAATTTATAAATGATGTTAAATAATTGTTGGCTGATCATTAATTTATTTAGTGTTTTAGCTGAAAGCCAATTTTACTACTATAAACTTAATGAAAATTGTAGCTGTATATAGCAACAAGTACACTTAAAAACTTTGGTACATTTAGTTTGGCTGTTTAAAATAATTCTGAGTAAAGGCCAATATTGCTTACGGATGTCACTTGTATCTCTGATTAAGCTCTCTGGACAATTTGTATGTAAAATTGAGTTTAACATTTGTGAAAATATCTTTTTGTATCTAAGAGCAATGCGTTTGTGTATATTGTTATTTCCCTCAATCACCCAGAAAAGGAAATCTTGTTGTGTAAATAAAGCAAACAACCTCTGTGGCTGATCTTTGTTGTCGGGAATTTTCATGGTTGTGCAAAAGGTCAGCCAGTATTTCGATGGTGCTTTAGAAATCTGATCTCTGTTCACTCCCCTTTCCAGAGTGCGCTTAAAGTTCGTGTAAGGTGGGACAGAGCAGACTCTGTGCTGCTGTTGCTCTGAGCTATTGGCTATTGTCTGGCCACTGATCACCCATTTATCTCTAGGAAATCCATACCATGGAAGAAAATAGGCAGAGCATATTAGTTTACAAAGAAGCAGTGAATTAAAGGTCTTTAGGAGCTTTATTGAACTACTATAGGAAAAGTGGAAAGTGTACATTCTACAATAGGTATTTGTGTATGTGAACATACCAGTACCATTACTGGATGCACTGCAGCAGGACCACGGTAGAACCAAAGCTCAATATCCAACAGTCTTATATAAGACTTTTTCATCCTTCGAAATACTGAAATTGTTTTGACATGTTTCTTTTTCTAAGTTCATTCTTTGGAGTGCATTTATTTGTAAATCTACAAAAATATGATTTCAAAAGAGATTTATCACTGACTTGACATAAATTTAATTATGGAGTTTAAGGAGTGCATACACAATCTATATAATCTGGTGAATTATTCATTCATTCATTCATTCATTCATTATCTTCCGCTTTATCCAATATTAGGGGGGGGGGGGTTCCCGATGCCCATCCAGGGGAGAACATTTTGGGCGCTGAGCAGATACACCCAGGACAGGGCGCCAATCTATCGCTGGGCACACACTCACACACACACAGACACGCACCTTATAATTTATACATTAAAACCAATTTTTTATACTATTCTTTTGAAAATCACATGAACCAAATGTGATTTTCAAAAGAATAGTATAAAAAATTGGTTTTAATGTATAAATTATAAGGTTTCTTGAAAACACATTCTATTGGAAAACAGTAGTGTGTTATAGTATTGTGTTGGGTTATTTTTGTCATCTTTTAGTCTTGTCACTCACTAGTCATCAGAAAAAACTGATTAATTAAATATTTAAATGTACTATTTTTTATTTGTGCATTTAACCTGTTAGCTGCAGTTTTATATGTTACTTTATCAATATTTATTCAACATTATAGTTAAATGCAGTGGGCAAGGATTGTAGTAAGACAGATTTAGAGGGAATTTGGAAAGAAAGTCTGCAGAATGTTTGTTTAAATAAAGTATGCAGTGTGCATTGCTGGTCCGTAGTTCCTTTGCTGTTTGTGAGCAACTTTGACAAGACATGAACTACTCTCTACATTTTCCACCAGCAATGTCAATTCCTTTTTTACTCTTTGAGTGGTGCTGCACAAATTATTCATCATTATGACACCTATATAACTGTATTTATTTGGCAGCCAATTAAGGTGTAGTTTGTGTGTACTGCAGTGCACATTCTACTGTTATTTATTTCACACCATTTGGAAGCACACTTCTGGTTGCTCATATGTTGTTGGAAAGCTGAATTATTTGCATATCTGACTTTGAGATTTAATTTTGCTTTGTTTTCAGAGATTTACAAATATAGTCAGAATATCAAAGAAAATCTGAACTTTCTGTTTCGGATTTGTGCCTCTGTGGGTGGTTAATTAGTTAATTGTCACTTGTGTTGTTCATCTCCTGCCATCACATAGTTTTCCTTTGCCTATTTAATCCTGCGTTCCCCTTAAATTCCATCATCCCATGTATTCTGTTTTTATGCCGCACAGGTGGCAGGGGTGGGACAGCTCCAAGATTATCGAATTTTGACCTCGCTCCTCAAAATCAGAACTTATTATTTGTGTTTTTACCTTCTTCTTATGTATTTAATCCTGCTTTTCTTTTGGTTCTCTTCCATTTAATTTTTGTTCTGTTCTGGTTCCATATTTAAAGAATATTTAGAAGCTTTGGTTTATGATGTTCTCTGCATCCCATGTTTCACTCTTTGGCTTGCTGTACACTTGAGTTATTTTTAGCCTTTAGCTTTCTCATTTATGTGTGTGTGTGTGCAGGTTTAGGGTAGGTGGTCATCATTTTCACCTCCCCATCTGTTTTCTCTGTTCCTCTAGCATTTGGTTAAGGAAATAGTCTGTTTATGTGCCATAGAACACCTGGGTGAAATCATAGAATTTGATCAGTCTTGACTTTTTATTTAATTTAAACAAGCTGATTGACTGATTATCAAGGTGCAACAAAACACTTTTAGGGTGACTAGAAGATTTCGATATGATAAGATATGTTGCTGTGCTATGGTCTTTATCTTTTTAGTATATTTTAAGCATACCCTCCTAATTTTTAAATGATAATTTGAAATCAGTGCTGGGGATCCATGTTCAAATTCCAATCAGAGATTCAATTTTCTCCTCATGTCTGTGTGGGTTTCCTCTGGGTTCTGCGGTTTCAGAATCTTAATACTCTATTCATTGCTGGAGGGGAAATTACAGAGTTTTCCTCCCACAGTCTAAAAATTCCCCCAATATATTCTGAGTGTGTGTATGTCTTTATGAGTGAGTTTGTGCCCAGCGATGGATTGGCATCCTGTCCTGTGTATCTGCCCAGTGCCCAATACCTTCTCCTCTGGATGGGCATGGGAAACCCTATTGAAGGATTAAGCAGAGGATAAGAATAAATGAATGAGTTGGTGATGATTAATTATATATAAAATCTTACATGGCAGATTATTTTTGTGTAGGTGATGATGCTTATGTGCAGTTTTGAATTTTAGTGGATGATTTTCTTTATTTCCTTATGCACTTATTAAATATTATATTTATATAGATACAATTTAAAAGTTTAGAGCCACACACATTCACTCACAATATCTTACCCAACTCTAACGCCAAGTAATACCAAAACACTCAAACTAAAATATGTATGCAAGTTTCCAGTTTATGGCAATATTTTTAATATCTTTTATAACTTACAGAGACTTTCTCAGAAAACTAAGTACAGCTGAGAACTGGGGAAATTGAGGTTTGGCTGATAGTGGATGAAAGATTGAAATCTTACAGAAACAAAGTATCAGATTTTAAAACACTGGGGAACAAAATGCAATTGAGTTATGGAATGTGCAGGTGGAGGGTAAATAATGGTAGTCATAATAATGGCATAATTAAAATGCTGGATATTTCTTATCTGCTTAAAGTGAGTACAATCATAAAAAAGTAAAAATAGAGTGTAATCTTCCAGGATATGAGTGATCATAAGACAACATTGTATAAAATTTATTTCATTATTTTTCGAAGGTGTTTGAGGAGGTTTGGGTTCATCATCCAGGGGTTTCACTTACAAGACCTTTACAGCGGTCTAGATTTATAACCTCTGCTTCCAGAATACTTGTGATTGACAGAAACAGGACTTGCCTCCGGCAGATGTTCCTTTAATCTTCTTGGCATGACAGAGTCCCAGAGGACATCTATGAATGTTGTAGCCAAACAGCTTTTAGTGGAAAGATGCATCTCATCATCAGGAGGAAATACCTTACATGCTGAATAGTTTAAGTATTTATTCAAGTACAGATTCATTCTGCTGGTCTTTTGTTGATATTTATTCATTGTAGAATTGTAACAAAATTGTAACAAGGCCTTGAATACACTGAACCAGCTAAGTTATGTTAATCTTTAAGATAATTTCAGTCATCTGCATTCAACATCTGCATCATATGTTTGGCCCTTGAATGTGTTAAATTATAAAGCACTCCACTGTGCAGTAATCCATGGGTCAGACTGAACTCTGTTTTCCATTAAGGCACTTAACTTTATCCCTGTAGTTACCATCCTTCATTCCCGTACATGCACAAATTCTTTTTAGTAATTTTGCCCAAAGCAGTATCTTTTCCTTTCTCTCTTTTTCTTTTTGCCCTGACTTCAGAAACTGCCTATTAAGTTTCACCATGCTGCTCTGTGCTCTTATATGAATAATGTGCCCCTGGCACATTGACCTTCTTTCTGTGCCATCATTAACCCATGTTGCTGTAATAGCCTGCCTGTGTATCAGCCCGACACAGAGTTGCATTTGCTGCATGGCTGCCGATAGCATTGGCAGTAATGTACTGGGGTTATCCTTTTAAGAGCCACGCTATAAAGAAAAGGTATGCAACTATGTGTAAAGCACAAAAAAAAAAGGTCTTCGAAAGCCAAAATGCTTCTAATGCCAACATTTACAAATCATACAGTGCATTCCACACGGCTTCTCTTAAGCACTTAGCACTCGCTGATCCTAGAATCATTTTCCAGTGAAGAACTGATGCCGATATAGAGAGCTTTTTATTTTAGTTTTTTTTTTTTTAAAGAACTAAAACTAATAAAATGTATAAATTGAATCAAGGTCAATATTGCATAGTACCAAAATGTTTTAAAGTCTTACACTTTTAGTGTTATACAATTTTAAAGCCATGTAACATTTTTAATTTATGAACTCAATATGAATTTTTACTTGATAGATGTTCCAGAAGGTAATAAATTTCTTAAATTGTTTAACCACAACTATAATGTTCTTTTTAAAAAATGTTAAAATAAAGCTAATTGTTGCATTTAAATTAACACAAAGCTGTAAAAAAAAACATCAAAGCATTTACTGCTTGCAGTTTCCCTTGGCTTACTAAGAAATGGCTGTTCTGGCAAAACCATGGTAGTTGAGGCAAGATCCAACAGAATAATAAAACAGAAGTGCTCATTTAGTTGCCAAAAATGGCAACCCTCATAACAATAAAGGTTTTAAAGAGTGTTGTGTAATGTCAGCAGACACTGTTTCACTAGGCTTACCTAAAGATATTTTGCATGGAAGAAACCTATTCAGAAACATTACTTTATTTTATTTCATAATTCTAAGTAAGCCAAATGCATAATGGATGGATCATGTTAAAGTGTAACTTTTCATTTGCAATCACTAGATTAATTATAAAACATTATTACTTCTGTGAGAGCAAATGTCTGAAATGTGAAATGTATTGCACCCCAAATTTCCTCAATAAAAAGAGATAATTATACATGTTTGACTTAAATGGGGCTCTTAGATATGATTGAAATTTGCACTGAACATCTACCAAATGAATGTAGGTGTAGAATTGAACTTCGTATCAGCTGGTACAAAATAGAACTCTGAGTAGGATCATGGTCAAAACTGGATTCAGCACATTTATAAGCCTGTGTATGTTTACAAAAAGTTTAAAAAAAAGTTTACTAGTCAAAGCAACATTCACCATGACTTTATAAATCGTAAAAGTTCACTTAAAGAATTGAATGTTAAATGCATTACCATAAGAAAGTAGAAGAATGCAAAAGATTCCGGGTAGTGTCTCTTAGGAGATCCTGTTTGAATGAAGGGAAAATACTGTTATCGAAGATATAAATTATGCGGGGTCTTTTAAAAGATGTACTTTACTTCCTGCTGTTATGCTTCACTTTCACAGTGTTGTCAGCCTTTTGTGTTTTCCTTTGAAACATAAAGCTCAATGTTGGACCATGAGAGTTTTCTTAGCTGACTTACAGCAGCTTTTCTCTCCTGTTGATACACTATGGATTTTGTTTAACTATTAGAAAGCCTTTTGACTGAGATACTAGCTGAGGAGTTTTCTTCCTTCAAAAACAGTTCGCTCATGCCCTTTATTTAATGTCCTTCTGCAGCAGCCGAACACTGTGACAGTCTGTTGTTAAGATAAATACTGCTTTGCTAACTGTCAGTGGAGAGGAGGGAGGTTGTGAAGAAACAAATAAAGGCATATTGGGAGCAAAAAAAACTGAGAATTAATGGTATTGCCCAGCGATAGATTGGCGCCCTGTCCTGGGTGTATCTGCCCAGCGCCCGAAACGTTCTCCCCTGGATGGGCATGTGGAACCCCACCGCGACCCTAATAGAGGATAAAGCGGAAGATAATGAATGAATGAATGAATGAATAAACACTAAAAAGTTAGATATAGGTTTTTTTGCAATTTAAATAGTAAAACTGTTCTTTTGGCTATGATTTCTAAATAAAAATGAATTTAGTGGCCTTGCAGTTTATAGTTTTAACCATGAAGACCTCATTAACTGTATAATTGACACCGCCTGACACTACACAACACCTATTTTTAATTAAAAATAGATATAGGAGGTCTGCTATAATGTATATATATAAACATAAAGTTCAAACAGATCAACAACAACTATAAAATTAATAATAATAATAATAATAATAATTATTATTATTATTATTGTAATAATAATAATAAAGAGAGCAAGAGAAAAAGAAAGATAGAAGAAGATTAATGACTTAAACCCAAATTTTAAAATAGTTCAGATCTAATCTGCCTCGACTGTAAGATGACTTGTTTTAGAATGATGGCTCTTTGCTCCTCTATGGTAGAATGGAGAGGTTCAGTGCCATACTTTATATTTCTCAATTGTCCTTTACTCAGCATCCGTTTTAAGAGAATCCAGCTTTACTTCAATGATTGAGCCAGAGTTCTTTAAAAGTTGGTTAAATCATTTTAAAACTTCGTGTGATACCATTGTCTCAACATGCAACTGCATAAAACTTCATTGCTTAAAAGAGCATGCTAGAAAGCACATAGCAAAACCAAAGCATAAACCAGAGCTGTGTGTAAAATCTGAGGTGTTGAATGGGAAGGAAGGCAGCACAGTTTCTTGAGGAACTTCTGAACTGCACATGTCCAACATGCAGTCTTACAAAATTGTAATGCAATAATATGTTTATCAAACCCCAGAACACAAACCTCTTCCTCAACAGCACTGAATGGTGTTATAGCACTAGAGATACTTACACTAGTATGCATACTGTCAACATGTGAATATGCTTTGTTTAGAGGGTGGAAAATCACATCATATATATCATAGTCTATGGATTGTCTTTTTGATGGCTAAAGAAGAGCTAATATCAGCTATTCTCATGGCTTTATTTTCAAAGTCACTGATCTAATGTCATTTACAACTTTAGGTTTCTCTTTATGGAGATTGAATCCACATGAGATGTGCATGTCAGTACATGCTCTACATACTTGAGACTTTTTACAGGCTCCATTTTAATATGTGCTGCAGGATTCCACCCTGCTGCTTAGGACACAGCTTTAGTGCTCTGGGCTCAGTACTGCTAAGTTCTGTAGTTAATCTTCAAAGACAAAAATGATCAAAATAAAAAAATCAATGCCCCGCGTGAGCGACCTTTGCTCTGACCCTTCTCTTTCTCTATTCCCAAAACTGACAGGCAACCACGCCCCCTCTGCCTCAGTCACATCTCATTTAAATGTACATTACATTCAAACTGTTTATAAAGGTGGACGGGCCAATGAAACTGACTAGCGTACTGTTACCATAACTGGGACCTATTAATTATTATTATTATTATTATTATTATTATTATTACCACTTCCCAGCATGCCTTGCAGCCAGGTTATATGTGTTCTATCTCTTATGCTTTTGTTAATGTTCATGTTCTGTTTGGGGGAATGCGTGTCGCAGGGGTTGTTGTAAATTTGTGCTGTATGCTGTGTGTGTTCGCTTCTTCAGGTGGGTGGGGAGGTGCAATTTAGGGAAAACATGTCCGTGAGCCTAAGGCTGTACTAAAACCAAGTTCTCTTCTTGCTATTTGCTGGAGCGTGTTTAATAAAAGAGTAATTTCTGTGAAAATGGCAACCCGAAGCTGAGTCTTTTCTATGCTTCCTCAATGTTAGCATGATGTGTGTAAAGAGGTTTCAGCATTAAAGCTTAAAAAAAGATGACTCCTGGTAGATCACGAAGACCCGTCAACTGGAAAAAGTTTTCAGGTCAGAGAAGTGTGGGCACATCTGGCTAATATCAATATTTAATTTTGAAAATACTGTCAGAGTGAGACATTAATGCAACAGTTAATGCTCGCACATCAAGGTTCTTGGAGGTATGGATTTTTTGTGTATGGGTTTCCTTTATGAGCACCTGTGTCCCATCACAATCCAATAAGATACAAGTAGGTTTACTAGGGATACTAAATTGCTTCAAGGCAATTTTAAATGTGTGCATAGGTTGGTCTGTTTGTCTACCCGGTAATGCCATTAAACCTGTTCACGGTTTGTCTTATTCACCTTATGCTAGTTCTAACACCAATTATTGGCTTAGAAAATGAATGAATGAGTAAAACATTCTGTCGTCAATACATTTATTGTTTACTAGTTGCAGCAGTGGCTTATTTATTAAATGCGATTTAGATATGTCTACCACACTTTATCTAATGTTACCTGCAAATCCAGATAATCAGCTATATGATTGATTTTGCGTGTAACTACATATCTGTAATGATCAGTAATTAAAAGTTTCACCTGTATGTTTTCAGTTTTACAGACCCATTTAATTGTGTTTTATTTCTGTAATAAGTTTTAATTGGCAGAAAATGTAAATGTAAAAATAAAATAAATGTAACATTTCAGAAGCTTGTTGAAGCAATAGGAAGCACAGACTATGTGTTAGATGCACTACTACCCAGAGAAGCCTGTCAGGCAAGGCTGGTAAATCTGTCAGACATTATGTGCAGATGAGGGATCTGTCTTTATGGGTCATTGATCTGACTTATTTACAGTATGCTATTATCAGACTGATGGACCATGGGTCGTTTATGCAGCACTATGTTTAGGCCTGCTTGTCTTAAGGCTTGGTGGGTTTATTTGAATCCAGGAAGGATCAGTTTTCTAAAGAGTGTAGTATATTATCTAGGTTGTCAGCCTTCAGCCATCTTTAAAGGCCTGTTTTACACTGTGATGGTGGGGAAAAAATCAAATGTTGTCTTGCCCACCTGATGGTTTGAACAAACGTACATTCACCCACTTAATAATTTGCTACCTTAAGCTGTTTCAGATCTAAAGTCTGAACACATCTTTCAACAGCCCAGCTTAATATTCTCATTTCCCTTTTCACACATGTGCTGGCTGAACTCAAACATCTGACCCTTTATGTCTGTATCTGCACACAAGTGCATTCTGATAGTAAGTGAAAGACAAGATGTAGATTAAGGCAGTGAATAGTGTTTGACACACCCTTCTACTGAATAAACATTATTACCTTAAAAGTGTACCATTGAACATGCTGAGCCTACTAAAATAAATATATACACAGACAGTCATTCATGGGTAAAAATATACAGTGGCACCAGACATACATAAACACAGACACTCTTACCAGAACTGTAAAAACCGAAAGAAAAAAAAGTGTTGGGAAGAAAAAGAAGAAAAACATGCTGTGTCTCTTGGTGCAATTTTTACTGCATGGGCTGAGTATTCATCCGTGTGGGCTTTCATAAAGCAACTCAAGGCCATTGTCAGCCTCTCCCAATAAAATGCTCCGCCAGCACTGTCAGACAGAGCACTAAATAGCAGCCATCTGGGCTAAGTTGAGCTTAGCGGATGTGTGGATGAGTGGAGTGCCCTTGATTCTTGCCTAGGGCCAGTGTGACCTTCATTAAATGATAGTCGTGTTTTGTCCAACAGGCCATTTCTTACACCACTATGACTGTTTCAGGGTTATATCAGATGTTTTGTAGCAATGGAACAGCTTAATTAATAATGACTCGTACTTCTTTTAGTTTTCCAACAAATGTTTTTGACTTTTTATGTGGAGTCAAATGGTTCAAGCAGCTTTATCCCTTAAACTACAAAGTGCTTGCCGTAGTTACCTGAAGCAACCATATACGCCGCAAGCTAGTATTAAGTGCTCCCGCAGTGTCACGGACAGAAAAAAAATCAAGTGAGTTTAGAGTATGGAGTGCAGAAGGTATGTAGGGAGTAATTGTTTAGGGAGATGTTAAAATGTTTGTCACTTTCTCAAGAAGAAAGTGAAATTCTACAGCTGCAAAGAAATGTACAGGGTTTTCACACAAACATACATTTTTGGGAAAGTACATAGTAAGTGATAAAACTTGGTTTCTCTTACACAGAAATGATAATGTGTCAAAACATGTACACCCAAGCGACTGTGAGATAGTGGGTGGGATAGTGATTTAGGGAAGCCATCATAGCTAAAGGCATTATTCATTCATTCATTATCTCCCGCTTATCCTCTATTAGGGTAGCGGTGGGGTTCCCCATGCCCATCCAGGGGAGAACGTCTCGGGCGCTGGGCAGATAGACCCAGGACAGGGCGCCAATCCATCACTGGGCACACACTCACTCACACAGACACACTCTCTATGGGGCAATTTCGAGAATTCAATTAACTTGATCCATGTTTTTGGACTGTGGGAGGAAACCGGAGAACCCAGAGGAAACCCACGCAGACATGGGGAGAACATGGAAACTCCACCCAGATGGGGATTCGAACCGGGAATCCCTAGCACTGAGAGGCGAATGTGCTAACCACTAAGCCACCGTGCCGCCCGCTAAAGGCATTATATTTCCAAAATGTGTGGAATGAACTAAGTAGTCATTTATTTTATATTGGTCATGAAATTCTAGTGGTGTAAATATATTATTTACGGCAGAAACTCTTCACATTTAACATCATCAGTTCTGCCAATTGACTAGTTTTCACTGACAAAATTTTGTTTTTGAGATGCTGTACTCTAAGTTTCCTTCTTTCTTAATAACCAGATGTTCTCTCTCAGTTTTTATAGATAATAAATATTGAGATGTTTACTATGTAATTTTTATTTATAAATTGATTTTTGCCTGCCAGAATACCATTCAAAAGTTTAATTAAATAGAACATATGGATACACTTAGCAAAAATAACATTATGACTACTTTCCTAATAATGCGTTGGTACCAAAACAGGCCTGAACCATCGAGGCACTGACTTTACTATACACCCAAATGTGTCCTTTGGTTTCTGACACCAACATGTCAGCTGTGGATCCTTGAAATCTGTGTTGTCAGTATATTCATTTTACATTATTTATTCAGTTTACAAAGGTAAACTGATGTGAACTGTCATCTAGGATTCAAACCACTAGGGTGCAGATGCAGTCCAACACGTTTTCATAATTATCCAGTAAGGCAGCAAGATCTATGTCAAATGCTGCACAAGGATATGAATAAACAAAGATGATCTACAGTTATAATCAGAGGACAATAATAAATTAATCCCTATTTTTAAATGATGTCTTATGCTGTGATGAGACCTTAAACCTGACTGATTAACTTAATGTGTTGTGGTTCAGCTGATGAAAGACATTGAAGATTGGATATGTATCTATAGTTAGATCTTAATGCTAGAACATTAAAAGATCCAATTATGACTTGAGTAATGGTTTACACTTTGTATTAAAACAATGAAACTTGAAAAAAAATGTTTTGCATTCTTTCAAAATTTTTAAAGCGCCTGAAAGCTGGTGTACAGATGTGGTTTGTGAGCATAACAGTAAACAGGTGGGAAGCTTCCGCTTAACGCTAAATATTCATTTGTCCTATTACAGGTTTCTTTTAATGAGTGATCTATATTTGATATTTTTTGTCATGAAGTATTACTAATATTATTGATTAGATTAATATACAATACCTTTAGAAAAGAATTGTTGCTTGCTTACCACAATATTTTAACAGTCACAATAGTTGGTGACCTAATGAAAGGCAAG
Organism: Corydoras maculifer; assembly: GCA_019802435.1. Classification (NCBI taxonomy): domain Eukaryota; kingdom Metazoa; phylum Chordata; class Actinopteri; order Siluriformes; family Callichthyidae; genus Corydoras; species Corydoras maculifer. Next base: position 2,995,764 of record JAFMOD010000271.1, read on the forward strand.
CCATTTCATTTTTTAAAGCCTACCTACTTGCTTTTGTTTTCTGAGGTAGTTCTAACATAACTTAGAAGTATGTTTTGGGTTATTGCCTCGCTGTAATCTAAACATGGGTACTGAATAAAGCTTATAACCTCATATAAGGGACCATTTCAAGCTATTTACTGGATTTAAACAGTTTGATTGTCAATATTAACTGTGAATATTGATGTGTGCTATATGCTGTTAATGTCTAAATAAGTATATAACTATCTTTGTGTGATTAAGCTGGATTCTTCCTGCATTACAGCTTGTGATTAAATGGTGGAGATTTGAATAAGAGCAGCAGCTAGAAGCCTCCTGTGTTTAAGTGATTTACTGGTGGGGATACAGCATATAAATCTTTTTAACAGTTTAGGATAAAAGCGGATATTGAATATAACTGAGTTGTAATAGTTGTAATAACTGAATTGTATAATGAAATAAATATAACTTTAATATAGACATAAGGAGGGTATAGTCCTAAAATGTGTAGGAATGATTAGTAAATCACAAGCTTTAGTTACTAGCTCTGATGTCTAACATGACGCTTAGGTGTGTATCCACAATAATATGTCAAAAAGCAGGAAAAAGCTAAAGTTAAATAAAACAATTGTACAATGACAAAAATAAACATATAGAAAACACTTAGTAACTTAGAAAACACTTAGTAACTTTCTGGCCACAAACAACCAGCAGTAGCTTCTTACACAATAAAGCACAAATTAATGTAAAGATGAAACTGATATTTCTTAGGCTTAAACTTAATCTGCATCCACCATAATGAAAGTCTTATGCTCATGCTTAAGTGATGACAAATGAAGAGTTCTGAGTCTAGAGCCCGGATGTCAGCACAGTTTGGTGATAAGTGTGGTCGTGTTTTAAACACAGCAGGCTGTAGATTACAACGCAAATTCAGCAATGGAGCCAAAAGCCTGCCACAGAGGAGGAGCTTGATACAAGGTCACTCCCGTTGAGGATGAATGACACTGCCTTAAAGACCTCTATAAATCTCATGTAGTCCTCCAGAATTCATTCTATATATGCCTCAGGTTTATTTGCCTACCAGAAGTAAAAATATCTATATATTTAGAGATAAAAAAAAATTTGACAATAAAACAATACACAAATACCTTTGGATATGCTTATACTATAGTAGACATGCACAGAACAAAGAAGAAGACAAAAGACAAATTCATTTACTAATGTTTCCAGTGGCATGAGCACCAAGAGGAGACACTGATTTTGTGAGATATGCTGTGCCCCCCTATTTAAGAATTAGCACTTGGTTGCCTCCACCCTTTAGTAGTGCTACCTGCTCCACATTGTCCCAAACATGTGCCAATGTTGCATGCTATGGGTGCGATGTTAGCATTAGAGATTTAAAGTTAGGGAAGAAACAGTCGCATCTAAAAGAGCTGAGCATGCACCCGCAGTCACAAAGTGAAAAAGCATCATGAGTAGCGATATTATCCCAGGGCAAGAAGGAAGTCAGGCATTCAACATCCTTTGTGTGGTGTTTGCAGTTTCCTTTGAATCAGGAGATGCTAAATTGCCCCAGGTGTGAATGTGTACATGGCTGTATTTGTCTACCTTACAACAGACTGCTAACCCTTCCAGTGTGTTTCCTAACCTTTGGCCCCAAGTGGTGAGTCAGACTCCACTAAATATCGGAGGGTCTTCTGCTCAGTTTTTCCTTAGTTTGTTTGCTTTTGTATTTTTGCTTTTCTTTCTATTTTTCCTCCTTATAGAATGCAAGCTTATATAAGAAACTGGATTCATCTGTTTTATCACAAACACACCAATGAAATCAACTTTGTTTTTCCTAGTTGCCTTTCTATTACTTCACATAAACATTTGCACCAAAGGTCATCTACATGTAACAGAGTTTTAAAAAAAATCCTATTTACTAAACATATTTGAAAGTCACTGAGCAGTTTCAGTCGAAAAGGCCACTAGAACTAGAACTAAGCATGCGGCTCTAGCCAAGTTTTAGTGCCCAGCATTTTTCCTGCATCACATGATGAAGAACGAGACCACATTAAACCAGAGTAATGGAGTAAGCTTTTAGAGCCTGTAAGGCTGCCATGCATGTGCATTGTTCCAGCTCTCCAAGTAATTACTAATGCCAAATGTTTTATGGCATTTGCACAGCACACTCACACCTGTTCCTAGATTCATAAATCTGTTATTCCTGATTTTCTTGTGGCATTAGATCATATGATGTGCATATCATTATTGCGTCATTTCCATCATTAATCTCTTAGTTTTTTGAACATTTATAAGTAAAAAGTTTTTGATTGTGCTGTCAGCTGCTTTTAAAATTCTTGTATAAGAGTGTGAATGTGCGGTTATGGTTTTGTGTGAATAATCAGTCGAGAGGGAACTATATGTTACTGTCTAAGCAAAGGGTCATGCAAAGTGCTTATCTGCTATTTTGAAGGTGTTCCTTGACTTAAAAGACTTACATTTGAAAATGGCTTCACTGCACAAACTCACAGATTAAAACATGTGCCAAGTGGTTTGTGATTTAAATGACACAAAACTGCTTTTTAAATTGGAATAGACAAATAGCACCTAGAGCTACTGTCATACACTTAGCAGACTCACAGACACATGAATTTTGTTGGAAATAAAGTCTTAGCATAAGTAGCAACAAAGGTTCAAATCTTAAATGATTAAAATTGCTTCTTGGCGGTATGTAGCTAGTGCTTTACCTTACAGCGGTGTCCCAGTTTGGATTCCTGGATGGGATGAACAAATAATGACAATAATAATAATAATTTCTGTATGTTGTCTGTATTTCCTCACCATGCCTTTTGGGGTCTACTCTGGGGACACTGGTTCCATCTCAGGGATGTCATTTTTTGAGATACCAAATTGACCCCAGACTGTCTGAATTGTAACTGTTCCTTTTGAGTTATCCAACAACTTATCAATATATCAATTTGCCTGTTTAGCAGGCCATTCAGTTTTGCTAAAGGGAAGCCTGTTATACTCCAAAACATGTTCAGAATTCTTTGTTTTTTAATTTCTCTGTCCAACAGATATATGAATCCTTTTGTTGTTTATTTTTCATAGAGCTTAAGAGGATCTAATTTATTTTATTCTGATGAGTCAGTCTATTCTAGTTCATGGTAAACTAACTCATAAAAACAAAGCTGGGGTCTCAATGCAGCAAAAGGGAATGCATAGCTCCAGGCTTCTCCACAGGGTCCACAGTCACACTATTATTTCCATTTGCATTGTATATCTGATATCTAGTTCTAAAATTATTTAAATGAGTTGATAAATTACACATGTGCTTCTGATTGAGTCAGTAGAGACAAAGGATTTGCTTACTTGGATCTTTATAATGATGCTTACATTGCAACTATTATGTAGTGGATCATTACTCAGTGCAGGTGTCTACTGCTTGCAGTAATATAGCAAAATATCATACTCGTAGATTCTTAGAATCTTCCATATATACTTTATATATAGAGGTACAACACCACACAAGACAATTGTATGCTTAAAGTCTTTTTACAAATGATTAATCATGCAAATCTTTTTTTTTTAGGAACAATTGAGACAATATGCCCCAATAGCTGAAAATATTAAAATTTCAGGTGAAGTGTTAGTATTGAACATGTTATAAACCAACACTTTCACAATATTTCAAATAATAATGATAATGTTAGGATTATTTTGCCAAAAATATTTATTGAAAATTAAAATCAATGTAATCCTAAATTTATATATAATAAAATAGTAATTAGTTACTCTATACTAACTAAACCTGACCCGTTGCTTAAAAACAACAAAACAATATAACAAAAAACAAAATGCTATTTGAGATCTAATGTTTAATTAACAATAAATCATTTTCATATTTATAATAAACAGTTTTTACCAAAAATGCATGGAGTGGTCATGTCAGTATTTAGTTTCATCAATAGTTTGGTAGTTTTTTCTTTGCCTCGTTTCAGAATTTATTTCAGAAGAATTTATTTCTGCCTTGCTAACTGTGTCTCTCAACCAAAATCACTACATCCCTTGTTTCAAATGAATTCTGCTGTAACATAACAGCACTAATTGTGTGACATTTATAGTGTATTTGCACACTGCATCCTTCCTTTAGCAGATTACCATGTGTCCAAAACTGTTTTGCCCAATGGTTGTTTAAGGTTTCCTATATCTGGACACTGAAAATTCATAATAATTTTAGATTTAATAGAAAATAGCAGTGATTAAGTAAAAATACAAATTAAGGTGAACTAGAATGCAGCCTGCCACTGTCAGCCTCTGGTCTAGCTGTTTAAAAAAGTGCCATACATCAGCCTCTACAGCCTCTCAGTGTATACATCAGCCTCATAACTATATCGGGAACAGTCAGTGGAGGATGGCACTAAATAAGCAAATATTGCCATGAACTGTGGGCATGCAAGTGCCAGGTTTAATAGGAGAGAGCCTTTAAGAGGCCTGAGCTCTCTACTGACATTCAGATGCCAGCATGAGACACATCTTGCAAGCGGGTCTGAAATGAGCTCTGCTGGAAACAGCCCAGCAGGAATGCATGAAGCCATGATGTAGAGTGAAAATATCTTGATGAAAAAAAACAAAGTGAAAAAATATGAAATGTCTGTGTGCATTGTGTTAAAATAATACAATTAAAAAACATTAAAGATGAAAGAAAAAACACACCTACAGTACATTTTAGTTGTATTTGCAACAATGCTACTTAATTAATCATACACAAGCAAGCTAACAAGTCAGAATATGTAAAAGGTCATGTTGCTTCTTGTTGTGATTCAGTGCATTTCATTAGCAATCGTGTCTCCTGACATATTCTGTTATACCCTATAAAGATTTTATAGAGAAACTAGAGTTTATTTTTTCTTGAAAGAAAATAATTTATTTTGACAACACTTCCAAATATTTTTAGGGTAGGTGGAGTTTGATTGTAAATCATTTTAGTGTTTTATGGAGTATTAGGCCTGTATTTCAGAATTTATATTGGAATGAGGCAAGATTCCAGGTAAATAATATATAAAATATATTAATAAAATAGGCGGCACGGTGGCTTAGTGGTTAGCACGTTCGCCTCTCAGCACTAGGGATTCCCGGTTCGAATCCCCATCTGGGTGGAGTTTCCTTGTTCTCCCCGTGTCCGTGTGGGTTCCTCTGGGTTACCCGGTTTCCTCCCACAGTCCAAAATCATGGATCAAGTCAATTGAGTTCTCCAAATTTCCCCATATAGAGTGTGTATGCGTGCGTGTCTGTGTGAGTGAGTATGTGCCCAGCGATAGATTGACGCCCTGTCCTGGGTGTATCTGACCAGCGCCCGAAACGCTTTGAAAAAAAAATGTGTGGCACTTTTAAACAAGTTCTAGGGAATTGAGAGGATCGACCCAGAGGAGAGGTTCTCTGAGAACTACATGATCCTTTTTTTACATTTTGCATTTGCACCAAAATTGCAAAACTATTTTCTTTCTTTATTTATTTTTCTTTCCATGTAATTATGATTCAGCTTATGGGCTTTCTTTCTAAATGACTTTTTAGTGCTGTATATGTTGAGAAGCAATATCCTTGAAGATGTCTGTATTTTGCTTAAATCTTTAAAAATGATTTAAAAAAAGGTTTACATGGTTATGGTTTCATACAGACTTTTCAAAATATAATGTGAAATAAAAACACATTTGGACTGATAATCCCACATTTGTTGTTCTTTAAAGTAGGACCTAAAAATGTTCCTAAAAATATTCCCTCACTTTTTCACATAGCTCTTAAAATTGTGTTTTACATTCTGTTTTTTTGTACTTATTCATGCATTTTATTTACTTACAGAAAGTAGGTGGGTACATAGTCTGCTTTTCTTAAAAGTATTTACTGGCAAGACAAGATATATCATATGTGTGGTTTTGATCGTGACTTTGATTCAGTCTTCAAACAGAATTTAAAGTACATTTGAGTTCACAAAGTTGGCTGCAGGAAACATTTGGATGTCATGCAATATTATTTTAGGACCTTTACCATTAAAAAGACTGGCAATATGCTGAGTGTGTGGACAGTGGCAATAAACTGAGAGTGACACTGCCAACAAAGGCTGGAAGTTGAGGGGAGCATAATTGGCTCTGTCCTCTGTATCACAGGAAGGAAATGTGATCCTGACTATATTGGTTATGTATATAAGTTTCTTGCTGTTTTTTCTTGTTTAAACTGAGGACATGAAAAGCTATAGGAACAGAGAGAGGACAGATGTAGCCAAAATAGCCTCCTCCCAATACTTAATAGATTTACCTAACATGGTCTGATGGGTTAATCAATGCATACCAGAATAGGCTTAGTGATAGGACTTTGGTTGACGCATAGTACTGAATTCTAATGTACTTTTGCTTTGCAGGCAGACTCGGGAGCAGGAGACACCTCCAGATTTCTTCTACTTCTCTGATTTTGAGAGACACAATGCTGAGATAGCTGCATACCATCTGGACAGGTAAATGCACCCATCCTATCTAATAGCCTAAATGTCCAATGTAGATACAAGAGTGTGTATGTATGCATCTGTATGTGTGTCCTTGATAATAATTGTTATATAAATTGAGATTAATTGTTAGTTTTAATGTCATTCTCTCATTTGAACTATAGATTTTAAATAAAACAAATCATTTCTTTGACATTTTATTGTCCACGTTTTTTTCCACTTTGGGTACTTTGATTTTAAATATTGTATTCAAAGGCAGGTAGATAATTTATTCTGCTAGTCCTTTGATACAACTGAAAGTCTACTCATAAAAACAATTATACTGTAACAATATCAAAAGTTATCTTATCGCAAATTAAAAAATCTTACACTTTGAGTGAGTAAAAAAAATTGCCTTCATGCTCATTTGGCTGGTCTGTCTACTTACTATACAGATGGACTTTGTAGTTTTACAATTACAGACATTTTTTGATAGTCCTCTGTTGGTTATCTGGACCATCACAGAACAGGTATAATTTTGGTGGTGTATTCTTTATTGTCAGTTCTGCAGTGACACTGATGTGGTGAGGAGGTTTTAGTGCAGCAGTGCATGAACATGGACAATAAGTGGAGCAAAATTTTTGATTTGTACTGTTTATATTATACCTTAAATGGTAAAAATTATCCTATTTAGATTACTCTTCTCCTATGGGTTCAGGTATAATATATATTTCATGGAAAGGTCTTAAGTTCTCAAGCAGAATATCTGCTGGACGTCTTCTTCTAGGGATTCTTATCTTTTTAATTTCTGTTGTCTGATTTATATTTCATCCAGAGACGATTCACATTTTACTCAATAACCACATTGACGTCATTAAGCATTTTTACCATGCTTTCCAGACTACTTGTGTAAAATTCATCTTGCTTGGCCAGCTTAACCACTTGTCTGGCCTTTTAACCACAATGTTGTAAAGTTTTGTATTCACTTCGTCAAGTTAACCGGTAACCACACTGAGCTGAAACTGCCAAAGCGAGTGTCTTTCTTATTTAAGCGTAGGTGGATGATATGTTGTGGTTTTCTTTGCTGCAGTCCATGCATAGCTGTTCCTGTATCCTTATATCTGACTCAGAAGAGTCTTGCTTATTTTCTTGCTTTTTGTTTGATCTCTTTTTCCAATATTTTGCATTACAGTACTTCACATTTCTATTTTTCTTATTACAGACTTTCAGAGTCCTTTTTTTTCAGCTGTATTTTATTATATTATTTTACATTAAGTTATTTCTTTAAAAATCTTCCTATATACAGTCACTTGACCTTTTTCATTATAACATTACATGTTCAGCAAAAAAAAAATCATTATTCTTTAACAGTTATATTCATGATTGGGTTTTCGTCTCTTCTGGGACTCGAATAGGAAGCAGGATTTCATTTACTGGAATGGAATTATCCTTACAGCTTCAAAGCCAACTTTCTTGAATGCACTTAAAAAATAAAGAATACAACTTAGAACTATTTTTTACATTGCCAGTTAAAGTATTTAAAACATTTAAATTACATTTTACAATATATCCTGTATGCTTTTAACAGACAAAACTTCAGAAAAGGCCTTTTTCTATTTCAACAAGACTGTACCCAAGTGCACAAAGCACAGTCCATAAAGCCATGGTTAAGTTTATTACATATATTAAAAAACTGGCTCACACAGTGTCCTTCCCGCATCAGGCGCACGCAGCGCCCATACCCCATCAAACACCTTTGGGATGAAATACAATCAGATTCTCTTATCTAACATCAGGGTCTAACCTAACAAATGCTTGTCTGGCTAAATGGGCAATTCTTTTTGCAGACACACTCAAAAAACCCTCCAAAAGGAGTAGAAGCTGTTATAGCTGCAATGGTGGGAGAAACCTAGAACAGGATGTAATAAACTCTTCTTTAAATATAATGTATTGGTGTTCCTGTACATTTTTAAATTTTTATAGATAGAATTTCAAAATTCCACTGTTGGCCTTTAATGCGCTGAGAATTTTGAGATTACAACGATATTTGGGGCGAACTAGAGATGTTTCTACTCTGTGATTTGACTCGATTCCATTGTAAATTCAAAATGTCAGCTAAAACAAAACACACATAAGATCAGGATGTTTCTGTGACCTTAAGTACAGATATAAATGTATACAATGTATATAGTCTACACATGTAGATGGTACTGCATATTGACTACGATGCTATAATGCTGTGTGAAGGCCCTTCCTATTTTAGCCTAGCCCAACCTCTCTCCACACATCTGGCCCTCAGCTGTAACCTCTCCCTGCCACAGGCATAACTGTGGGAAGCGAGAGGAAACCATGAGCATGAAATCCACCTGCTTTCTAAATATAAGTTTGTCTGGGTTAGCCAAAAGTGCTGGTTTTCACTTCATTGCTTAGCCAAATCAGCATTGCCAAATAGACCTCACACTCCTTACCAACCCTCAAAGCTATGTCCACCATTCCATAAATAATGATCTGATTTTAGTCAAAAGGAAATGCTTATAGCACTGTGGCCTCAGTCAGGGAGTAAGAGTCATATAAAGGACTGCATAAAAAACCAAAACCCTCCTTTCCTTTATGGCTCATGCATTCCTGAATAGCCCTGCTACGAAGAGAAATTTCTTCCATGTCCACCCTCCTTCTGTTGTCTCTCCTAATATGACTGGGTAATTAGTAGTTTCCTGTGCTCTCATCCCACACGCTGTCTTTCATAGGTGTTTTCAGGCTGAATTTTAAAACTTGTTGTGTCAGAACATTGCCTCCAGGAAGGCAAAGGATGTTTGAAGAGAGGCATCATGAATTACTTATAAAGCACTAATAATTGCAGAGGTTTCTATGTTGTGAACTCAGAAAGACATTTCAGTTTAACTAAACTAGTGGTTGCTTGTTTCTGCCCATCAGCAACCACATGGAAAGATAGGTGCAGGTTATTTATTTCAGTAGCATAATTTGACGTGGTTTTAGTGCTTAAAGTGGGGACAAAATAGTTTTATAAAAAGAACATAAAACATGGTGTGTTTCTTATAAATAAATTCTAGACAGCTTCATCTGATTATGTTCCAGTCATGTATAATTTGTAAAATACTCAGGACGATTAACTGTATGGCTAATGCGCCCTCTGCTGGAAGCATTTGTCATACAACTCAGAATCTCGTTTTAAACTCAGATAATATGTATTTATTTCTGATCATGGACATCGTAATATCGGATGTGTATGTTTAAATTAGTTAACAAAATATTTTAACACTTTGTTTTGCATTTATAAACAATTATAAATAAATAAATACTTTGAATATGTATAACGCAAACTATGCATACATAATACATTACATTATTCATTCATTCTTAATATTGGGGTCGCGGGGGAGTTCCCCATGCCCATCCAGGGGAGAACATTTTGGGCACTGGGCAGATACACCTAGGACAGGGCGCCAATCTATCGCTGGGCACACACTTACTCACACAAACACAAACACACTCTACATGGGGCAATTTGGAGAACTCAATTGACTTGATCCATGTTTTTGGACTGTGGGAGGAAACCGGAGAACCCGGAGGAAACCCACGCAGACACGGGGAGAACATGGAAACTCCACCCAGATGGGGATTCAAACCGGGAATCCCTAGTGCTGAGAGGTGAACGTGCTAACCACTAAGCCACATTAATTCATTAATTCTCTGTAATTTCATCCATCCATTATCTTCTGCTTCATCCTTTACTAGAGTCGTGGTTGGGGGGGGGGGTCCCTATGCACATCCAGGGCAGAGTGTTTCGGGTGCTGGGCAGACACACCCAAGACAGGGCACCAATCTATCGCTGGGCACACACTTATACATACACACTCCATATAGGGTAATTTGGAGAATTCAGTTGACCTTGATCCATGTTTTTGGACTGTGGGAAGAAACCAGAAAACCCGGGGGAAACCCACACGGACACAGGGAGAACATGGAAACTCCACCCAGATTGGGATTCAAACAGGGAATCCCTAGTGCTGAGAGGCGAACGTGCTAACAACTAAGCCACCATGCTGTATGGAACAGGGGTACAGAACATCCATCCATCAATTATCTTCCACTTTATCCTCTACTTTATCCTGTAGTAGGTAAATTTAGAAATGGATACCTACAACAGATTAAAAAATTTGGGACAGAAATAAAATAAGTAAAAAAGTTATAGTTTTATAATAATGTTGTTCCGTGGAGTTTTATTGGCAATAAGTAAGGTAATCAAGACTAGATACAAAAAAAGAAGCATCCAATAAAGACTTAGTCAGGTCATAGTGTACCATGTTTAACGAAAAAAAAAATTGTTAGTTTCTCAGCACATGACTGCAAATAATAAATATTTTTTATAATATTAAAAGATTAGGGGGGCATGGTGGCTTAGTGGTTAGCACATTCGCCTCTCAGCACTAGGGATGACCGGTTCAAATTCCCATCTGGGTGGAGTTTCCATGTTCTCCCCGTGTCCGTGTGGGTTTCCTCCGGGTTCTCCGGTTTCTTCCCACAGTCCAAAAACATGGATCAAGGTCAATTGAGTCCTCCAAAAATTGCCCCATATAGAGTGTGGATGCGTGCATGTCTGTGTGAGTGAGTGTGTGCCCAGCAATAGATTGGCGCCCTGTCCTGGGTGTATCTGCCCAGTGCCCGAAACGTTCTTCCCTGGATGGGCATGGGGAACCCCACCGCGACCCTAAGATAGGATAAAGCGGAAAATAATGAATGAATGAATTAAAAGATTAAGAACATCAGGGTAAATTCCTGTGCATAAATATCCTCATATTCTATTTTAGCTGAAAATGGGCTCAGAAATTTTAATGAATTTTTTTACATAAAAAATCATTAAGAAGTACTACTTGCAACTGTGTAATACAGAAAATGCCATATCTTAATTATAAGCTGAAACCCAAAGTTTATAGACCTGAAGTCATCAGAAATAAATCAAATTATAGTGGAATCTAGTCCAGGTTTCAGATTTTTTTTATTCTTAGATTTTATTTATTATTAATTGATAATTTTCAGAGAAAACAATTAAGCTGTGCATGCATTACTTTGCCATCTGGAAAGTTCCTGCACATGAAACCAAATATGCTTAATGATATACCATAACCTCTATTTTTCAAGAAAGAACAAAAAAGTTCAGAAATGTCAAATTGCATACCTGCAAGCTGATAGATGTAATTAATTGTGTATTTATATGTAAAAAAAAAAAAAGCAATATTTTGATTATACAGTGGGATTTACTAGAAATTAATTAGCTTTAATTACAGAGGGCATTTGAGCTCAAATTCCATATATTTTGGCCACACCGGATTCATGTTCTTCACACACACACCTTTAAGATCTTTTTGTAATGCAATTGAAGGCTATGCTTGCACATTCCTCAAACACCCAATGATTGAAAAGGTTTCGATGTGAACAAAAGGTACAGAATACCTTTGATTATGAAGGTGCTCTTTATTATTATCTTTTTTTAATACAGTGATGATATTTATATTTATATCTTGAGCACACATGTGAAATACTGTAAAAAACTTACCACAAGACCTTCAGCCACTTTATTTCGCACACCTTCCTATGTCTGCACTCACTACCTATTTTATCAGATTCACTTACCATATAGATGCATTTTGTAATTATACAATCACAGACTGTAATTAATCTCTAAATAATTTTTTTTAAATATTTTGTTAGTTCACATTACCCTTTTATGTGTAATTAGGACCTCATAACAGGTATTAGATGAGTGGACAATTCTCAGCATTGAAGTGACACTGGTCAGTTGGTGGTGTGTTTATGTTTCGCTGGTACAAGTGAAGCAAACACAACAGCGCTGCAGGAATTTTTGAAAATCTTAGTGGAATAGCTGGGCTAAGTAATCCACTATTCCAAAAAGTCTAGCCATAAAAATCCTGTAAGCAGCTCTTTCATAATTACTGATCGAGGATTAGAGGATGACTTACACAAATGGTGCAACAACGGCAATAAGGTGGAGCAATAAGTTAGATATGAATAATAGAAATGGTGGTTTGAATATGTAAAGAATATTATGAAATACATAAAAATTAATTATGTATTACTATAGCTATAAATAAAGTGTTAAAAAAGGGCACACAATAATGTGGCTAGTGACTGTAAATTTAATGTGTTATATGCTAAATGATAAACTTGTTGACGTTATTAAGAAGACAAATTTGTGATGAGTACCTGTACTTAGTGTATGTGTCTAATTTTTTCACATCTTGTGTCACATCTTACTATTGCCAAAAATAAAACTTAATCATTTAAATGCATACTTAATTAAATCTTCAGAGTTTTGGATTTCCGCCGCGTGCCACCAGTGGCTGGAAGACTGGTGAATATGACCAAGGAGATCAGAGATGTGACCAGAGATAAGAAACTGTGGAAAACTTTCTTCATTTCTCCAGGTACAGAATGATTTAAAATGTGTTGATGCCTAAAAACACTACAGACACAGATGTAAAGTTTTTTTTTTATTTACACAGTAAATTCTCTTAAATCATTTTTATGTTTTCAAAAGCGACAGATACAAATCCAATGACAAAAAATAAAGCTGGATATTTTTCTTAGAATTAGACTGAAAATAAAAATTATTTTGTCTCCAACCATCATTTACCAAGTTGGTTAAATCGTAAATCACTGAATGGCTGCATGGCCTTAAAAATCTTTTTATGTTTGCACAAACATTGTTTGCAGATATACTAAACACACACTAGATGGCGTACAGCGGCAGTATATTGAATTATATACCAGCGCTTCACTGCAAAAACACTATTTGGGAAGCAATTTTATTTTGGCCAAAAATATTAATACACATATTTCATTATCAATACATTTCATATTTATGTACTAAATATTAAATAAACATTTTGTTTTTTTTCTGCATAACAGCCAACAATATATGTTTCTATGGTGAGTGTTCCTACTACTGCTCCACTGAGCATGCTCTGTGTGGAAAGCCAGACCAGATTGAGGGATCTCTGGCGGCATTCCTGCCTGACCTGGCTCTTGCAAAGCGTAAAACCTGGAGAAACCCCTGGAGACGATCCTACCACAAGCGCAAGAAAGCTGAGTACGGATTACATCGTTTTCATGTTTCAACTTTATAGCTTAACAAATTAAGAAAATGACCTTTCTCTCTGCATGATATAAACATATGCTATTCAAAATATTTCAGTGAAAACCAATAGAAAAATATTCATAAATAAATGCATTTTTTTCACACTTTCTCTGTGATAATGTAAAGACCGTAAATCTGGACGTCACTGAAAACCAGTGTGTAAACCATTTGATTTTGCTGTAGTAAGCAGCCCTTGCCACACAGGGCACTGCTAAACTAATGAACAGGAGTTAAACACATTCTTGGGTTGAGAAAACTTAGTTCTCATTGGTTGCAAATTTGTCTGATACAAAGTTATGCATTTGTTTTTAAGATGGGAGGTGGATCCAGACTACTGTGAGGAGGTGAAGCAAACTCCCCCATATGACAGTGGCACTCGTCTGCTCGATATCATGGATATGACTATATTTGATTTTCTCATGGGTAACTATAGATTTTTGATTTTGTAGCAAGTTCAAATATTACCTTACTACGTGCATTTAACTGAATCAAGGTGGTATGGAGTGAGGACTGTATTCAACAGTCAAATTTATTAATAACAGGTATTTTTTCTTCACAGGGAACATGGATCGTCATCACTATGAGACTTTTGAGAAATTTGGAAATGAGACGTTCATTATTCATCTTGATAATGGAAGAGGGTGGGCTAAAAACCCCTTTGTTTTTATAACAATCCTTATATACTATATTTTAGTTAGACTTTTAGTGTCTATAGAATTGCAAAACCTGATTTTTCCCCCCTTATTTTAGGTTTGGAAAGCATTCTCACGATGAAGTCTCAATTCTTGCACCTTTAAGTCAGTGCTGCAGGTTTGTAGGTTTAAATATTTTAGTTTTTGTCATGACTTAAGGAACTCTTTTTAACATTCACACTAAATATAATTCAGTAGTCTTGACAGTAATCGTTAACAGGAGCTTTTTACATTTCCTTGTTTTAATAAACATCCTGAAAATGTTTATTCGTAAAATTGTCATTTACTATGATCTGAATATGACCTCACAATGAACAGAAAACAAAATCAGGTTCCTATTTCCAATAATGAGAATTATAAACCTGAGCACACTTGAGAAAAATGCAGTGTCTAATCAGTGGGTTCATACAGGGTGAAGAAGTCCACTCACTTGCGACTGCAGCTGCTGGCTAAAGAGGAGTTTAAGCTGAGTGCTCTTATGGAGGAGTCTCTGCAGAGGGACTCACTTGCCCCCATCCTTATTGAGCCCCACCTGGAGGCCATGGACCGGCGTCTGCATCTCATTTTGCAGGTCCTAGCTGACTGCATCGCCAAAGAGGGCTACAGCAATGTGGTGGAGGATGACATGGTCTCGGGAACCATAGAAAAAGCCTCTACTCCTCAGAGGTAGTAGGTCTACAGGAATCATCCTCACCGGGACTCAAGTTCCTCCTTAGCTCAGTAAACAATGAACTTCTTATAAGAGAAGCTCTTGATGATGACTTGAATTCAGTGAATTCCAGAGACTTCATTCTGAATAGGTGGATGGTATGTGTTGCGTAAATCATATACATGTGAACAGCATGTATATTACTGTTTGAATAGCTGGACATTTATGTTTAACAGTATCATAGAGGCAGATTAAGCAAAGAGGAGCTGTGCATTTTCTTTCTTTTCTTTTTTTCCAGACAAAAAGCTTTCAGTGGAGTGCAGGTTAGCTCCAATAGGTGTAGCTGCCCTAAAACTATTTATTAAGATTTATATTTATTTTGAACGAAAGCGTTTGACTTACTTTTCATGTCAGTGCTGACAGAGCAAAAATTAAATTATAGAATCAAATTGCAGTATTTGTACATCTAGAAAAGTAATTGTGAATTTAAGACATTCCTAATATAATCTAAATATCAATAACTCTAAATATCAATAAATCATAATAATGCAATTTTTATAATCACCTAAAGGATTTTAAAAAAATCTCCTGAAAAATCTGATGGTTGCTTAAAGTTGTGAGAATATTGTAGGCTCATTCATAGGACCTGACAACCTGCAGTAACATACAGAACAAAGTAATTAAAAAGTGTAGACATAAATACTTGAATAATTTTTTCTTGGCCTTTTCTATACAGTAAATCTTTGCTTACCTACGCAAGTGTTATCAAGTTAAGCTACATTCACCAGTATCCTCTCCGGCTTTGGAATATTTTCATATTTTCAGATCCATTCATAACAATAAATCTCAGTATTTCAAGGATCCTTTACATTGGATGAATTTCTTCAACAAACAATTGCCAAATCCTAAAAGAATGCTTCTATGTCAGCAACACACCATTTAGTATTTTGAACCAGCATGGTGTGTAGGAATATCTGCAGACAGAAAGGTGTTCACAATGTTTTTCTGTGGAGCAGAAGTAAGATGGTACTGTCTCACCCCATTAATGTTAGTACTGAACTGACATATCTCTGTGATTACCTTGAATTTAATTTTTTTCTTTGACCAAATTAGTTTCTTCTTTTTTTTAAACAATTATTTTTTATTGTTTTTTATTGTTTTTATTTTAATGGACTTCTGCTATCCAGCCTTAGTTTGCATTTTTTTGTGCATATTTTCAAAGAAAAGGAAATACTAAAGTACAGAATTATGAAGAGCTTAAACTGCACTAATGTGTTTTCAGTAGCTGCTGAAATGAAATATGTACATATTATGTGAATTCATTGCTTGTGCAATTGAGGAAAAACTTGTAATGTGGATTTGAAACAAAACTAAGAAGGTGATAAATTGCTGAAATACATATGTTGGTACATCATCTATGCATTGGTTTAAGTGTTTAAGTTTGAGTTCAGACAAATCCTTTACATTTCATATTTTAGAGCTGCATTCTATGCTTTTAATTGTACTGTTTAAGTAGTGTTTCTTTTTTCATCTCCAAGTGCAATAAACTGACCATTGCCCCACATGCTGTTTTCCATGTCGTCTGTCAAGTCTTTGGATTACAGGTTTGGGAGACTAAATTGTCATAGGTGCTGAAGATGTGTAATGCTGCCAATTATTTATTTGTTTTTCATGTTTTCAGAGTAAAATGTTTATGGTACAGAAAATCAGTAGTTGATCATAACAGCCACCAAGCTGCTGAAACTTTTAGAGCAGTTGTTTTTCAGTGATGCATGCTCTCTTGGGAGGGTCTAATTGAGGTTGTGCTCTAGCTAAGATCCTAAACAAATAACATGCTGTTTTCCCTTAAAAGATCTAAAAATATAAAGGTCAACAGCCCAGAACTAAATTGTGAGAAGTTAAGTATTTTCATCAAATTTAAAAAACATTAAAGGGTGAAAATGATATTTGCTTAATGACATGTTTTATACAAGCAGCAGCAGGCTGTTAATTAATTTTTCCATAAAACATGTTAAAAAATGTAATATTTGTTTGGGTTTAAATGCATATGGTTAGAACCTTAGCTGCAGGGCAGCTGACAGACGTGTACACACACACACACACACACGCACACACAGAGGCAAACGGAAACAAAGCAGAAGGGAAACTCAAGAGACTGGCAGCATTCAGAAAAACATGATCACACAGCATGCAGAGAACAGACATGGGAACTAACACACCACAAACGATATCAAAATCTACAGATTTGGCAAAGTTGTTAAATTGAAGTAAAGTATAATGGAAAAGTTTGGCAACTATTGTGAAACAGTTTCTAAAAACACAATTTTTTGGGTTGTAATGACACTGCAATAAAAACAGCCAAAAAGACAAGATTTTGACTATTTTTAATGACAATATTCAGTTTGTTGCAGTTTTCCAAGTAGAACTGTATGTTTATTTTTTGCTTCATACAAAATCCTCTTCTTTTTATGAAGCATTATACATTTTTTAAAAGGCTTTTGCTGTAGTCAGGTATATTCACTTTTATGTTTATGCAATACAATACATTTTTAGGTTGAACTTTCTACATCAGCAAACTGTGTAGCAGCAGTTCTCATGGAATTGTGGTTAGGGAACCGTCCTTGTGACCTTAAGGTCCCCAGTTCGATTCCCGATCCCACCAAGTACCATGTCTGAAGTGCCCTTGGGCAAGGCACAGAACCCCAATTGCTCCCCGGGCGCCATATTCAATGCTGCCCACCACTCCGGGCACGTGTGCTGACTTCACCAGTGTGTGTTTATATGTGTAAATATGTGTGTATTTCACTGCACGGATGGGTTAAATGTGGAGGAAAAATTCCTCTGTGTGTATGCACTGTAGGCAAAAGAAATCACTTTTACTTTATCACTTTATTAAAGTGACAATGACTTTATTCAAATGAGTTTTCTAAAGCCCATGTCCATCAAGAGAGCATGATAAAACCACCTGAGGGCTCTAGAGTAATGCACACACATACACAGCAGTGGTTTATGGTTCTATTTTGGCATTTACACAGAAATTTCTCCTGACTCCTCAAACCTTTTAATGCTTTTGTTGAAAACCTTGACTATCCAGAATAGACATCCCAGCAAATTCAACCCAAGGCCAGATTGTGTAATACACAAATACAAATATGAACAAAACTGCTGATGTCCTTCCACTGAAATAACTTGGAACTTTTGCTTAATAAAAAAATACTGAAAGTGAAATAATAACAATCAAACTAATTAAACAAACTAACGAAACAAACCAATGAAACAAACTAATAAAATTGGCCTGGACAAAAATGGTTTCTTTAGAAAAGAGAAATAATCATGTTTTTGTATTTGCAAATCAGCCAGTCTGCTTTTCTAAAGGGTGAAAGTCACATATCTTATGATGTGTACCACACTGAGGGTAAATGCTAAAAGTCCATCTTCAAGCAGCTTCATGTTTTTGTGAGGACAGTTGCACACCATTATATGGGTTATGTATTAATAAAGATGTAAACATAGCTTCAGGTGAATAAAAGCAGCAGCTGAATTTCTTCTGCCATATGAACCTAGCTAACAGGCTTAAAAGGAAATTGTGGTAACACTTTCTATGAATCTGGTATTCATAATGCATTATAAGTGCAATTATAAAGCTTTATAAAGTATTCATAATGCTTTATAACATTTGTCATAAGCATTTTTTATGTACACAGATGTTCACAATAAGTCATAAATTGTTATGACAAAATGACATAATGCATTATAATATGAACTTTTATAAAGCACCTCAGCCACGAAGTGGTAGGCCACATACAACTGACAAAGCGCAAATTATGAAGAGGTCACCAAATTTCTGCAGTCAATCACTACAGAACTCCAAACTTCATGTGGCCTTCAGATTAGCTCAAGATCAGTGTGCAGAGAGCTTCATGGAATGGGTACTCATAGTCAAGCAGCCTCATCCATCACCGAGGACAATGTAAAGCGTTAGCTGCAGTGGCGTAATGCATGACACCACTGGACTCTAGAGCAGTGAAGACGCGTTCTCTGGAGTGATGAATCGCGCTACTCCAACTGGCAATCTGATGGACTTAGAGTTTTGGTCAAAAATTCCCATAAACACACTAAACTTGTGGAACGCCTTCCCAGAAGAGTTGAAGCTGTTCTATCTACAAAGGGTAGACGGACGTCGTATTAGAAATGGGATGTCAATTAAGCTCATATGTGAGTCGAGGCAGGTGAGCGAATACTTTTGGCAAAATAGTGTACATCTATGGACATTAACAAATGCTTATGACAAGTATTATAAATCATTACAAATACTTCATAAAGCTTTATAAATGCACTTATCATGTATCATGAGTTTCAGAAAAATACATATAACCTACATTTAAATTAAGAACAATACTGTAGAAAAAGTATGTAATAAATATGTAATTATATAATAAATAAAGAACTAAATAAATACTTTGACATCGGTTGAGGGTAGAGGACTGATTCTTCTTACGTAGCAGTTGGCAGAGAGCAACATGTAATCTGAATCAGAATATTAATTACTTTTCAAATATGATTAAGCCTGAATAATTTATCTAGTTGAAGAAAGCATGAGTTTGAGAAACTTGAATCGGAGTGTAGCTGCTTTAGGGGTAAGCTTCATGTAAATATAAATAGAAACCACAAAACAAGGTTGCTCTAAGTTCCAAAATGAGTAATAAAGGGGAAGTTAGAAACACATCAAAGAAGAGAAAATATCAGTCTGGAGGAAAAATAACTAGCTATAGTGGCTAGCACTAGTAGCTAAAAAAATGGTTAGTGTGCTGACAGCATACTCCAATGTGTACTCACAAAAAATTACAAAAACATTTTGTATAACTCGTAATATATTGTTGTGCACCAAACTTTGTTTCACACAGTTTAAACTGATTTTAACAAAATTGTGCATTTACAATCGTTTGAACACATTATCATTAATGTACAAATTAACTCTTCATAATAAATTCATCAATAATAACATAGGTGATGCCCATTCTAGCACAATACAAATCACCAGTTCCTGCCTTAATCAGGATTGTGAACTCTATGAACATGTGCTTGAGATGTTAATATTCATGTTGTGTGTGTGTGTGTGTGTGAGTGAAAGAGAGAGAGAGAGAGAGAGAGAGAGAGAGAGAGAGAATGTACCATGCAACAGCAGTATCTCTCAGATTAAAGGCCACACACACACCAAGTGTCTGCCGCAGGCTGTTTGCCGGCCTCATAGTAACCCAAAACTTCTCATCTGGTCTGTTCAAGCTGCTTTTGAACACACATATCCCCCGTTTAGTCACGGAAACACAATTTATGCTCATTACACAGTATTTTAGATTACATCTAAGGAACTCGACTGGCTGCTGAAAGATGGATGCAAACTGGGCGTGCAAATACACATCTCTGCGTCGGAGAGATATATTTAAAAAAAAAAAGTTTAAAAAGTGAATATTGAATGTTTGTTAACTGCTTTAGTCTATATTTCACTTTCGCTCAGATATTTATGCTATAAAAAGTAACATAGGAAAAATTCATCTCTGTTCTTTAGCAGTACTGGACCACCCACAGCCCAGGATTGAGGGAGGGTGTTTTTGCTGACCGTCTCATTAGGAGCCCATTACAACAACAGTATTACAGAAAGGAAAGAGAGAGACTAAAGAAGGGAGGAGGAGGGGGAGTTCCAACACAGCAGGCCAGCACTTATTGCGTTCACTTCACCAAGTCCACTTCTGCCTCCCACTCTGAATTATAATTGCAAGTGACTTTCAAGAAATCGCACCGCTGTCTGGGACAATGTTTGACGGGGGGGGGGGGGGGGGGGGGGGGGGGGGGGGGGGGGGGGGGGGGGGGGGGGGGGGGGGGGGGGGGGGGGGGGGGGGGGGGGGGGGGGGGGGGGGGGGGGTTTTTTTTTTTTTTTTTTTTTTTTTTTTACTAAAATAAATAAAAATATTGTATAGCATATAATGGGTCACCATTCAATGTTTATACTTAAATTAAAGGCTTTTTAAATGTTTTTATTTATTTTTTTGCCATTAACATTGAACTTAATCTTTCTCTGTATCCTTAGTTATATTGCTCTGATAGCTATGGCCATACAGCAGAGTCCAGAAAGCAAGGTGACCCTATCTGGGATCTATGAGTTCATCATGAAAAGGTTTCCTTATTACCGCTCCAACCAGAGAGCATGGCAAAACTCTATCCGCCACAATCTCTCCCTTAATAGCTGCTTTATAAAGGTAAGACGGTCCTAAATAATTTCTAGAACTTGTTCTGCAGAATTCTTGCTATTTTCCTGTTAAATATTAAGACTGTGTGAAAATTGACATTAAAAACTAAAACAACCTACCCAACTAACTCTAGTGGCAGAATTCCATACAGTAATAAGTCACATTTGTATGAGGGGCAAAAAACAGTGTTTGCATTTTCTCTCCTCAGATACCTCGTACTGAAGGCAATGAGAAAGGAAAGGGAAATTACTGGACATTTGCCTCAGGCTGTGAGTCCATGCTGGACCTATTTGAAAATGGCAATTTTCGCCGCCGTCGTCGTCGCAGACGCAACCTAAGTCTGGGCTTTAGAGAGTCGAACCTTGAAACCTTTAGAACCATAGACACTCATGATAGCTCCACAATAAGTGCCCTTCATACTGAGCCTTTCTGTCCAGACATTTCTCAACACAGAGCCCGATCTAACCAGTGTGTCCCGTCACTTAGCAAAGCTGAGCCAGAGATCAAATTCAGTATTGATTACATTCTATCCACGGCAGACCCTTCACCCGGTTTTAGACCTCCACACAGTGGTTCATCAGGTGCTGTGATACAGCACTTGGAGCCACAGCAGCTCAACCTGCACTTTTGGACTCTGTGACAATCTCTAAAACATGAAACACCACAGAACTTATATCATGCTACAAATAATATTAATGTAAATAAGTTAATAACTCATTAATAAACTAAGCATAAACATCATGTGAATCAGTAAATTGCAAGTGTAATTATTTTGGATAAATCTAGTCCAATTACTTAACAAATTGTAAAGCAAAATGTTACTATTGACATCTTGGATTACAGCTAAATATTTCCTACCTGTCCAACATCAAAACTTCTTACATCTATCAGCTTGATAGAGAAAGAACAAGATTCCTACAACTTGTTTTTACTTATTTTCTTGAGAACTGATTTTATGTGCAAAATGTGGATAGTGTTTTTATTAAGCTGTTGAATTATGCAGCAGGTTTTGTTCTTATTAAAGTGGCCAGAATTACCCACTGCTTCTAATCATATCCAAGCGTTGTTTAATCATACTTGATTTTTCAAATATCTACATGGGTGTATACCTAAACAAAAACACAAATTTACAGACCCGTCATGTTTTCTGCAACTTGAATAAATGAGTAAATGTGAAATATCTAGACAGAAATGATTTAGCATGTTTGATCATAATGTTGCACTGAAACAAATTCCAGTTTTTAAATGATAAAATTATTATTGCAAAATTCCTTTAATGGCAAAATTCTGATATGCTCATTAAACTATATCTGTCATAAACAGAGGATGTTTCAGCTGACAATGCAAAACTATGTGACCTGGGCATTCTTAGGTAAAGGAATTTTAAAAAAGATCACAAGAGATTTTCAGTTCCAAATAAAAACTAGATAGTTACTCTGTCTTTATATTGAGGTTTATAGTCGGTTAGCAGATGACACATTTTTAGGAAAATAAAAAAGAACACTGAAGTGCAGGATATTTTGTTATTATTATGAATATATTGTATATGAAAGTAAATCATTTAATAGTTACATTATAATATGAATTTCAATATAAGCAACCAAATAAATAATTAGGAAGCCAATCATCCTCTGTTCATCTGCAAACTGCTGTGGACAATAATACATGTAATCATATGATAAAACAAACAGAACTCATAAATAGCTTGGTAATTTGTCCTTAATCAAAACTGAATTACTGCTGTAAAATGTTTTATAAGTAGAGTTAAAAATAAATAAAAATGTCATTTTCTGTTTGAGACTATACTTGTGTGACATGATAATTAACTGCACTGTTCTAACCTTCTCTAAGTCCTACTAATGTCTCTGACTGACCTTTTCTATTTTGCTGTAACAAAGTCACTCTCAATTTGAACCGAACCCTCTATTAGAATACATATCATTCATAACCGAACACGTTTAAAATGGAAGCCTGTTAACATTTATTTTCCTTCTCAGGTGTATCAATCATCATGTTTGTGTTGCTGAGGGGACATTTTTCAATTTAACCTTTAGATTATGGTATGACTACATCAGGAAGGTTTCAACACACTTACCATGAGTGGCATTTAATATAGTTTTACACTTGCAAGGTTAGCAGGAGATGTGACCTTATTCAAATCCTGCTGCCACTACAACAGCACTTCTGACGCAATTATAATTAAATGCCTTATGTTGGCTTGCAAATCCTCTGATCGATCATTGATATTAACGTTAAGACTGCACTGCCCCCCAGCCCACATCTAGCAGTAAAACCGTTATGGATCAGCAGGTTTCTATTAACAGAGCTGTTGATGTTGAGGGCTGTGGTGTGGATATATTTGTATAAATTAACTTAGCATAAAGTGCTCCAAGGCTGAGACTCAAAAACTGAAAGAATTGGGGTGAAAAAAAGAAACAATCCTTTTATGTACTTCTCATTGTACCATCTTGCTGTGCGAATACGAACCAAGATGATGATGTTTATAACCAAGAGCAATTAAATTTCATTTGATATGTACAGAATAAGTTATGTGTTAAATATAATCTCCAAATAGAAATGATTTAAATGTGTCTGATAAATCTTAAAATATTAACATCACACTTGTTTGTACTCAGCATCACGGCATGACTCTGATGTTGGGCAAATTATAAGCTCAGGGCTAAGTAAACAATAGCAAGAAGAAATTGAGAAACCGATGGTGTGCAACAGCAACAGCACTCATAAACATAAACAGAAAATTTACTTAACTGTTCCTCCTATTGCTGTTATTCTTACAATCCCTAATTGCTTTAGAGAAAACAAATGCTGCTACATTAACAATCTACACTTCTGAAAATGATACATGAATTTATGTAAAAAATGGCAATTCAGCCATTGATAATTAGTTTGCTTAAGTCTATTTTGCTTAAGCTTACTGGTAACACAAATATGTATATTTACACTTATTTCTAAGTAAGTAAATTGATAGTAATTCTGTCAGGCATTACATCAATAACATGAGGCCAAAGAAACCAAATCATACAAACCATATCAAAAAAACAATTTTGAGACATTCTATGCTAGTGTTGCTGCCATGTGTTTTCATGTGTTTCTGTTACAGGTGCATCTCACAGCTAAATTAAAACATTTTCCTAAATGACCTCAGGTGACAGCAGAGAATTAAATAAGCAGGTGTGAGAAGGTAACACTATGAACATCATCAGAATGAAGCCTGAATAGTGCAGAAGAACTAAATAGGACCAGAGTTTGACTAGCAAAATTTTTTGCTTGGCTTAATGCAAATGTCATTTAATGAATGCAAAATTTCATGGATCACTAGTTCATTAAATATATTGTTTATGCAATGTTTAATTCACTAACATATACACATTGAAAAAATCAAGTTTTTCGGAATAACGTATTTTCCCCCATCAACTGATTCCAGTCTTAAATATTAGCTTTTAAAAAGCCTAATTGTACATCTGTAAATTTAATATTTACCATGAAAGTATTCAGAACAAATCTTTAAAAAAATGATTTAAAATATAATGTAATACATTTGCAGTTTGAGTCTATTTAATAGCACTGACAATGCTGAGTAAATGCAAACATGTATTAATATTTTTGTTCATCATCAAATGTAAAGCAGTATTACAAATGTTTAGAAAACAATTAGGCATAGACCATGTATCTAAGAGAGCCTTAATACATCAAATGTAAAATAAAATAAGGTTTTAAAATGAATAAATAGTATACATTGGTTGTTAATTATCGTAATCTAATACTAAACCTTATATACTTCAAACTCTTTAGCAATAATGTCACATCTAGTTACATTTCCCAGGACCCTTTTTATAATCATAATCCATACCTTATTCTTTATTACACTTTCTTCATGGGAGCAGGTTCTCTGCTGTGTAGCAACCGTTATTTGATAGTATTAGTAGTTCACAAAATGTCCTTTAAGTTTCAGACAACTTTCCAGGTTTGACCAGCAAACCAGTAAAATGTATTTTCTTAAGCATCATCAGCATAATTTTTACTACATTCCACATCTAAACACATAATCCTGTTGCCACCTCAAGAATTTCTCATACCTCCTTTTATATCTATTAAATACTGGTCATAAATAAGAATTGTTAAAAAAAAAAAAATTATTACAATTCAAGCTTATATACTAAATGTAGACACGTGGCTCTTTCATTTTAACAAGCCTGATTATTTTCTTGTTAAATTTGTTGATTTTGACTTTAGATTTCTTTGTAAGTAATTTAAAATAAATATTATGTTTTTGCTGTTACAACATACAATACCAAATCAAAACAACCACAAAACAACACAGATGTAAGTCTGTAATTGTAAAACTACAAAGTCCATCCATATAAGTGAAGAAATTCAACAATGGAGCAAAAAGGAGATGTGTGCAAACTTTTGACTGTACTGTATATTTATAACTGTGTTTGGAACAGACAGGACAAATCATTATATATTTAAAATAAAAATACAAATAGAGTAATTGTTTACCAGCCAGGTACATTTTATTTGAGATGCACAATAGTAGCACATGCATGAATCAAACATCACAAAGTGCAACATGAGGTATAACAACAGGTAAACAAATGGTCCAACACATCAGTACATTCTGCACTGGCAGAGTATCAGAGTAGAGCATAAGTGCATTTCACAAACTCTCATACACAAGCTTTTTGCTTGTCCATTTGTCTCGGTTACATGGAATTAAATAGAAATTAATTGATTGCACTCATTCCCTTATTCCAGCTCTAATTTAACCCATCTCACTCTCTCATTCCATCTCTCTCCCTCTTAAACACCCCCAACTCATATAATGTTCAAACTGTACAAGATGTTGAACAACCTAAAAAATAACCCCATTTCTCCCCTTTGCTACCAACAAAAAACATTATTAGACACATCTTTCTAATAAAGTCAGAAATGTATCCTTTGTTTGATCGTCAGCAATATCAAAACACAAAGTGCTTTTAAACAGCTTACAGGAGCAAAGAGGAAAAGTTTTTAAAACCCACACATAAACTGTTTCAATATTGCAATTTCAATATTGAAATTAAGACCGCAAGACATCAAGAAAACTATCAAATTAAATTAGCCACCTTAACTGTCTTAATCACATCCAAATGTATATCAAAGCAAAAATATACAAATATCACATATTTACTTAATTAGACTTGCTATACACATTTCAAAACATAATTGGTCTTTTAATAGCAGAGATAAAGTTACAGCTGATTTGTTGTCTAGAAACAAAAGCAGGTACCTGAAATCATTTATAAATAATAATTTAGCTGCTGTTACAGGTATATTTAGACAAAGCCAGTCAGTATAACAAAAAAGGATGGTTGGTGAAATTTTGTTGTGGAAAATTGAACTGAATATTTCTCATTTATGACTTTTCTGACGTTTACAAAAGTCCCAGAGAATTTTAATTAATTTAACAGTAGTTTTTTTTTATTTTTTTTTACAACAAATGGTTTTATTACGGGGGGGGGGGGGGGGGGGGGGGGGGGGGGGGGGGGGGGGGGGGGGGGGGGGGGGGGGGGGGGGGGGGGGGGGGGGGGGGGGGGGGGGGGGGGGGGGGGGGGATTCCCGGTTCGAATCCCCATCTGGGTGGAGTTTCCATGTTCTCCCCGTGTCTGCGTGGGTTTCCTCCGGGTTCTCCGGTTTCCTCCCACAGTCCAAAAACATGGATCAAGTTAATTGAGTTCTCAAAATTGTCCTGTTTAGAGTGTGTCTGTGTGAGTGAGTGTGTGCCCAGCGATGGATTGGCGCCCTGTCCTGGGTCTATCTGCCCAGCGCCCGAGATGTTCTCCCCTGGATGGCATGGGGAACCCCACCGCGACCCTAATAGAGGATAAGCGGAAGATAATGAATGAATGAATGAATGGTTTTATTACACACAGATCTTTTCCATGTTTTCAGACATAATAATAATTAATAATAATAATAATAATAATAATAACAGGTTACCAGTTCTGGGATTGCTGGCTTTTGCATTCTATTTAAAGGATAAACCACTTTCTATAATATTATATAATATAATATAAGTATCATCATGGGAACCTAAGGTAAGATTGTGTGCATGTATGTCACATTCTATTTTATTAAGTTATTAAGCATGTGGTTCATCTTGTAAATTATTAAAAATATGAATAATTTTTGTGCAGCTTTAAAATTTCAAGACTGTAAACTCTAAACAATTAACAGAACAGACTTTTTTAGATCTCATCTAGAGTTTCAGTCTCTGACCAGTTGGCGATCTAAAATTTACTCAGTCATATATTTTTATAAGATCCTTATTCTTAAAAGGTTTACGGGGTGCAGGAACTAACGGAAATTGTGCTAAATTAGGCAAAAAAAGAAAAAGAAAAAAAAAACCTGATCACAAATGCATTGCAGGGGAGAATTCATCATGTCAATTCACCTGAAATACAGAGCAGCAGAATATGGAAAGAACTCCCCAGCGTAACCATGACACAGGGGTAGAACATGCCAACAGCACAAAGAAATGACATGAAACCTAGTGCTATAAGGTGACTGTGCTACCTACAGCAGAGACTCAATTTACTGAAACCAAGAATGAAAGTTAACATAAACTTATTGCTCCGTCTGAAACATGTCTGCAAATTCAACCAAAAATATTTTGTGTTTGAAGTGTTTAATGAAAGTAAATGTATTGCACTAGTTGAAATTACTGGGATTTGGTCCCTATAAATCAATTAATTTATTATCTCTTTCTCTCTCAATTACACACACACACAAACATACACAAAGACAAGACTTTGATTAATTAAAGTAGTATTGTTTAGAGTTCAGATGATATATATGTGCAAATACTAAAATGTACAAACATTAAAACACAGGCAGTTATCCCTTTTGAACTAAAATAACTAAAGCTTAACAAAAAAAGAATCCATTTTATTCCTTAATAACAGAACTGAGCTTAACATAGTATAGTAGTTGTTTAAGGACAGGTCTTAGTCTTGTTGCCACCTAGTAAAAAAACAAAACAAACAAAAAAAAACAGGCAGCATTGAAACATACATGAAACTATAACTAAAGTTTGCATTTTAACTAAATCTATATTTAAACACCTGAACAGGTCAGCAAATGCTTTAGTGCAAATCATACACATCTCCACATCTTTGAATTATTATCTTGGTGTAAGCTAGAGTTTTTGTTTAAACTACTGAGCATGCTGTTAAGCAGCATTAAAACAGCTTTACTGAATGAAAAACTACACTCCAGTACACTTTATTCTACTGTAGAATCCCACTTCAGTCTTTGTCATTTCGTTTTTCCTTTTTTTTTTTTGAGGTAGACCAAAATACGAGAAAAAAAATTAAACAACTATTTTTATGTGCAGTATGCCACAGATGTTATCAGATGTCATATTAAAACCCTCCCATAAAATGATCTTCCTCTTGAAATCAAATAATAACCGCTGATGTATGAATGATAACATTTAAACTAAAGAGTAGCCTTTTCAAAATACAACCCTTCATAATGATTAACTTCCTAATACAATTCACATGTGTAATTAGACTCATATATGCAGTTCAAAGTTTAGTATCAAGAGATATTATCAGCATCTGCCACAGTAAGGCTTTTGAGGGGGAAAATAGAACCGAAATAAATAATGTTGTAGTGGTTAGTAGTTTTTAGAGATTCTACTAACATAAATATTTATGACAAATGAATGCATTACAATTAAAAAGCATTTAACGCATTTAAATTACCATAAATAAATGTTTTAAAATGTCAGCACAGTCGGGTACAGTAATGAAGATTATATGTGCTTAACAAAAACTATTTTTTTCTGAACATTAGATCTATTTTTTAACCAACTGGATCTGAGAATGAAAAATTAAATTGCTGGTGTAAGTATTGATTGATTTAACTATATGTTAGAGTTACCGTAACTGATTCATTTAGTTATTTTAGTGTGTAGTTAGTATGATGCCCAACACCTAGTTGAATCTAAGGAAATAAGTCTGAATGAAAACATAAAACCAAGAACTAATAAGTCATAATAAGTAATATTATTTTTGTGATGTCTAATTTTACTTTGAAAGTTTTATTATAATTAACTGCCACTTTAACACAAAGGTGAAAGTTTTAATATAATTTTGTTAAATGCATTACAGAAATTTGCCTCTCAATCTAACAGTCAAATTATTTTAAATCTGTGTTTTATATAATTTTAAGATGCTATTAATCAACCATATTTGAAAATTACATGTGTTGATGTGTATATACTTTACAAAATGTGTGGCTTTACATCTAAATAGTCTTAAAAGAAAAAAGTAGATTAACTTCAATTTGACACAGCAAAACGTGTTACCTAAAATGGTAGTTTTTTTTTTTACTACTTAGAAGCTTTTTACCTACCAACTGTTATGTTGTAACTCCAAGTTTTTACAGTTGCTGTATTAATCACTGTTCATAAAAACAATGCATAAACAGTCACTGCCCTGTTAAGGTGAAAGCTGAAGTAATTCACAACCAATTCAATAGATGCACCTAAATCTAACTAGTTAATTAACTCATTTCTCTTTCAGGCAAAATAATTAGAATATAATTTAGTAATTAGTATTATGGTTGCAATTAATAACACTGCATCACTTGATAGGTAATACACACTTCAGATTACATCATGTGTCACATGTTTGAAAAGTAAACCAGTATGTTTAAAGGTTACAGAAATGTCTTTTGGAGATTAGTTATTAGGCACAATGTGCTAATATACATTAACACATTTCTGTGCATCAATAAAAGTTCACAACATAAAAAGGTAATTACTGATAATTTACTTTACTAGGCAATCAGCAAAACTATACTGCATTAAATTATCTCAACGCATCGGACTACATCTGTGAACTGACTGCAAACCAGCACAACACCAAGATTTACGCTTTCATTTTTCTTGTAGGATTTTTCGAAACACGCAATTATTGATAAATATAATAAAAGCAGCTGTTAAAGCACAGCCTTTGTGTAAATATTATTAAATTACATCCATCTGTAAACTATTTTTATGGTTAAATGTGCAATACTCATCATTTTGTGACATATATTTTGTAGGTATTTTTTTTACAGCAAACAAGTCCAGTAGCTTTTAAACAGTCACTCATCTGTGTTTACTCAAAAAAAACTCTCTTAATATTTATCTATAGGTGGAAACGATTGGGTTAAGTATTAGGAAATTAATTATTTGATAAGCTAAAAAAAAAAAAAAAAGAGAACACACTGTGTCGATACAAAATCAAGGATGCTTACTGAAACATTTCAAATGTCCTGAATATTATTTATAAATTTAAACAGGTTCCTTTAAAAGTAGTGAATGTGCTGGGGTAAATATTTCCACCCGAAATAAACTGTAGTGTATGGAACCTTCTATGTTACATATTTTTTTTCCACAAAGCCAGTCCATGGAGCACAAACTGCATAAATGTCAGCCAACATAGTAGTGTTAGTGTAGTTATGCAAGGAAGCGGAGGATAAGGAGGGTACCACTAGATTTGCTGGAGTGCCTACTTACCATCCACAGCAGTCTAAGCAAATGTTCAAGAGTTTGTGACATGATTTACATAGCAAACAGAGTGTCCTCAGACCTATCTGACTTGTTTCCAGCATTTACAGATGAACTCGCTGTACTGGCAGGGTCTGTGCTCGGGGGCAATGGAAGGGTGGGAATCATTTCAGCAGCTTTAGCCCGTTCTTCCAAAAACTTATCAAATTCTATAAAACAATAAACAAAAATACTGTTATTTTAATTTTTTTGAGGAGTTTAACATCAAGAAAGGATCATTGGCTATTTCCCAACTGGAATGGTTGTATACAATACAGTCAGACAATACAGGGGGGGGGTTATATAATGGTTAATATAGAGATAATAATAATCCTCCCATGACCGTATTAATTTAACGCATAATAAAATCTGGTATGCGCATCAGGAATAAACCCACTCATAGGAAAGACCTTGTTTCCTACCAAGAATCCAACTGTAGTGCGAAAGCACTAACCACTGCACAACTGTGCCATCAACCAAAAATATAAATAATTTATTTTATTTATTTATTTTTTTAAATACTTGCATTGTAGTTCATTAATCACAATGTTTGTTGAAATTAAAATCTAAAAGTCTAAAGTCAAAGTGCATATTTTATTGATCCAAGTAAAAGTTATTTAACACAGATTCCACAAACACAAAAATAAAATAAAAAAAAAAAACAAAAAAAAAAAAATCCTGCATGTTTCAATGCTAAGTTGGAACATACTGGGAAAAATGAAATAGCAAATTTGGCTTGTACAAAAGTAGTTGGAATTCAATATTATTTTAATCAGCTTTTAACTGCAAAAAAGAAACATTATATTTACTACGAAATGTTTCTTACAGAAAATACAAATTTGACACTTACAAACTAAATTTATAATTTCACCATTTTAAGCAAAAGTAACAATGTTTGCATGAAAAAGTGTACTGTTGCTATAAATGCTGTCCAAATCATTAAAATACTGTGTCGGTATATTATATACAATTACACTTTAATATTTATTTCTGGCTTTTAATCCAGTTAGCACTAGTGAATAAACAGAAATTGTATCATTATACTAATTACAAAATACTCTATTTTTTTGTCATACACATGACTGCACATTTAAATCTTAATGTGTACTGTACTGCTTCTTTACTTTTAACGTTACACTTTCCAAAGAAATCCTACAAATCCATAAGTGAATGCTTTCAAAAATATATAATATTTTCCAAAAGAATGACCAGTTCAAGTGAATTTTAGACAGAGCCACATTCAGGCCACATTATTAATACTACTACTATCAAAATGATAGTATGGTAGATAGGATGCTAATGCAATGAAGGAGCTCCATGGCAACATCAGCTCGATTCAGAATAAGCATCCGGAGGAGTCTTACGTGGTTGCGGCCGATTTTAACCACACTAACCTGACGAATACACTGCCGAGGTTTTATCAAAATGTAAACATTTCAACTCTGGTAAACAATAAACTCGAAAGTGTTTATTCCAACATAAAAGAGGCATACAGAGCTGTCCCCTCTCTACCTTCTACAGATGTGTGGTGGGGAGCATCCTGAGTTCCAGCATCAACGTGTGGCACGGAAGCTGCTCCGCTGCAGATTATAAAGCTCTGCAGAAAGTGGTGAAGGCTGCACAGAGGACTGTCAGAGTCAGCCTCCCCACCACCACAGATATCTACACCTCCAGATGCAAGAAAAGGGCCTCCTGCATCATGAAGGACCCCAATCACCTAGCAAACTCACTTTCTGTCCTCTTCCCCTTAGGCATGAGGCTGCAGTGCATTAAGTGCAAAACAACTAGACTGAGAAACAGCTTCATAGCCGATGTTGTAAGACTCTTAAACCACATAAATCAACAGACACTTCGCATAAACACTGACACTACAACACTTTCCTCAACAGACACTTTCCGAATCATCTCACGGCTGCTATATTTTTATTTTACTGCTACTATATTTTTATACTTTTATACTTACATTTTATTCTACATTTTGGATTTATATTCTAGATCACTGCTGTATTTTAATTATAATGCAATTTTTAAATAATTGTTTTTTTTATTCTACCACTGGGCCCGTGAAACAGAATTTCATTTTCATTAATGTAATACATGTTACAAAAATTACAATAAAGTCTCCTTGAATTCTTTAATAAAACATTAACTTAATGGAAAAAAAATATTTTACCAAATAAAGTTGGTTTTGTATGTGTAGCTAAGGTAAAGTGAAGTTAAAGATATCAAGTACCTTCGCTTGTTACGCCCTCCTCTCCTTCGTCTCCTTGCTGTTAAAAAAAAAATAATTACATGACTGATTTACAACAAACACCAGACACTCAAAAACAAAAATGGCAAAGTATGAAATGAATTAAAGACATCTCTCATGTTAAAAGTTAAATGTTAAAGAGTTAAACATTTTCCCAAACAGATCACACAAAACATAAAAACAAAAGACAAAGATTGCAGTTTGACAAAAATCAACCAGAAGAAGTTTGTGTTAACTAGTTAAAATTACACTGTACTACAAGAAAAAATAGGATTTTAGAACATTTCGGAAAAAGTCCACATTAACAAGTGATTGACCAGGTAAAAAACAGAATAATCAACAATTATTCTAGAGGACAGAAGCAGACAGCAAAGCAGAGCAAAAACATGCATGCAGTTAAATAAGCATTTTGTCAGGAAAGTGTCTAATGCAGTGTCCAAAAGGTAGAAAAAAGTTGGTATTGAAAACATAAAATAAAACAAAAATCTCACCACATCAGTACCGAGCCATTCCTCTATGTCATCCATTACAGAGGACTGAACAAGATTGACCTTTGGACCACAGTTATGGACAAACCATTGGCCAGAACCAAACACACAGCAGAAAAACATTCCAGAAAACATAAAAATGAAAACCAATTTTAAATAAGATGTAAACATTTTGAAATATTTAAACAAAGGAAAATCATACTTTAAAAGTAAAACCAAAAATACATAATACAAACAAAATAATTTTTAAAAACTAATGCTCAGTCGGGCGGCACGGTGGCTTAGTGGTTAGCACGTTCGCCTCTCAGCGCTAGGGATCCCGGTTCGAATCCCCATCTGGGTGGAGTTTCCATGTTCTCCCCGTGTCTGCGTGGGTTTCCTCCGGGTTCTCCGGTTTCCTCCCACAGTCCAAAAACATGGATCAAGTTAATTGAATTCTCAAAAAATTGCCCCATATAGAGTGTGTCTGTGTGAGTGAGTGTGTGCCCAGCGATGGATTGGCGCCCTGTCCTGGGTGTATCTGCCCAGCGCCCGAGACGTTCTCCCCTGGATGGGCATGGGGAACCCCACCGCGACCCTAATAGAGGATAAGCGG
>JAFMOD010000271.1:3030928-3062476 GCA_019802435.1 Corydoras maculifer
TCCTCCCACAGTCCAAAAACATGGATCAAGTTAATTGAATTCTCAAAAAATTGCCCCATATAGAGTGTGTCTGTGTGAGTGAGTGTGTGCCCAGCGATGGATTGGCGCCCTGTCCTGGGTGTATCTGCCCAGCGCCCGAGACGTTCTCCCCTGGATGGGCATGGGGAACCCCACCGCGACCCTAATAGAGGATAAGCGGGAGATAATGAATGAATGAATAATGCTCAGTCTTTAAAAAAAATCAAATAGGATTTAAATATTTTACTTTCCACCACATCAATCCATTGAATTAGTGGTTACAGATTTCTACACACAATAGGGTGGGGGAGGAATCGTCTCACTACACAAATAGCTGATAATGTCGACTTACCGCTTCAGGGTTGGGCTGCCTAAGATCAAGTGTAGGTGCTGCGCTACTTATAACCTGTGAGCTACAGTTTATTAGAGAAAAAAAAGCATTATTAAATTACTGTGAAAACAGTTTTTAATTAAACACATTTTACAAAAACAAAATATTTCAGACTGCCCTATGTTCTAAAAGTTAAAATATCATCTTCACGGACATCACAAGTCTGTGAGCTACATAAGAGAAGAGAAGAGGTTTAAAGATTTATTAAAATTAGTTAAAATTTTACACTTTTTTTGCTTTCTCTACAGTTTAAAACTAGAAAAGGTAAAGGGGGGAAAATCACAGTTATTTTATGAAACTATATTTGAGAATTTTTTTTTTTTTATTGTATGATGTAAATAGTTCCTTGGGTCCTCATTCATTTTTGAAATATCTCTGTATAAAAACTACCACTTATAAGCATGTTACATTTTTATAGTAAATGTATAATAGAGTAAATACAGCAAAATAAAATTATAACATAAGAACAATAATAATAATAATAATAATCCTACAAAAAAATGTATTCCTTTTTTTGTTTTTGAAATGACTTTGCAACACATTATAATGGGTAATTATAAATGGTTTTGCTCGCCACAACACATTGCTTCTATTATCTTGAAAAAGCAGTTTTGATTCCTGACGATGTTATATCCTAAAAACTGGCCATGTACCTAATAAGAGAGCTCCGTTTCCAATAACAATCTCTTGTCAATCATCATTGCCTAAAAGCTCTATATTGCAATGGGGATTAGATTGATTTTTCCCACATTGGCCTTAACGCAGAAAACATTGTAAGGCCAGTACTTGCCCAGGAATCAGTTTGTCTTTACCTTTACAGATGTGAAAGAAACAATTTGCCAGACAGGGTAATACTGGACAGAATTAATTACAGTTTTCTAAAAGACAAGTGACAAGTACATGGTTATTCAACTAGATTTTTTAACTTAAAATATCCAATACAATGAGGTTGCAACTCCTATAATATTTTGTTGTACTTGCCTCTGGTCCACATGCACGTCTATTAGCAATATTTGTCGTACCAACTTTTTAAAACATATTTTGTGATTTTAAAACCAGTCATTCAGTTTCAATATTTTATTGAAATTGCCATAATACACCGATGTGTTGTGAAGATCAGACCTTTATAGATATTATAATTGCTAATAATAAATATCCTAAAAGATTCTTTAAATAAAACATGGCACCGACTCTGAGAAGATTCTCATTTTAATGACTGAATAAATTATTTTTGTATTTGAAATATTTTGCAATGTATTGGAACATGTATGAATTTTATATTTTAAAAAGAAAAGGTTTAAATTTACAGTCTAAATTTACAGTGACATTTACAGTTATAAAATATGGGATTATATTCTTTGATAAATAAATGACCATTTTTTCGCTCTTTATCTACTTGCAAAAACAAAAAGAGTTTACAATCCTTTAAGCTTCAAAATGTGTGTGTGTATAACTGATAAATCAGTCTTACTCTTTCCTTTGGTCAGTCACAGTGCTGCTCCTGGTTTGGGCAAACATGTCAAAATCGTCCTGTTGCTGATGGGACACTGAGTTTAGAGAGCTCAAAGTACCACTAACACTGTCAGCACCTACATCTGAAATTAAGGCACTCCATCACTGATCAGTCAGTTATGCAATGCAACCCATAACGTTATTGCCAGAAGTTGGTATTTAACAGAGCAGACTTACCAAGGCCTGCTAATCTAGAGGAGAGAGTAGCAGGTGAGGCAGAGCGGCCAGAAGTTACAGAGGGTGGCAGGTTAGAAGGAGGAGTTCCACTTATCCTGGGGCTTACCACTGCAGGTGAGCCCGGTCCTAGGTCAATAAGGTTATCCTCTGTGGCCTCACTTAAGACCTATGCATTTCACACAAATGTACAGCACACCAGTATTCAGTGTTTACTCTGACAGGAATTTATTTCTAAAGCCTTGTCTACACAAAAAAAATTAAAATCATTACTATTTGTGTAAAAAAAAAAAAAGACATTTGTGTGCATGTCTATGCAACTTAGGTATATTTGTATATTGAACCAAAACCAGAGGAGGTTGTTTTCATTGTAGTACTGTATATTGAAATGGACAAAAATATCTTTACTTTTTATTAGCACAGGGAAAGAATCTTACTTAACTCAGAATAGTCCCCTTGTTGTCCTGATATCCCAAAATATTTTGCTTGCTTTTTAATGCTATGAACAAAATTATATGGAAAATGTATTGGGACACCCACATATTACACCTAAAGCATTAATGATATTCCATCCTACTAATAGCCTCCAGTCATTTGAAAAGTTTTGAATACTTCCATAGTCATCACTTCCATGAAGCAAGAAGACAAACTAATATAACCAGCAGAGCCTCATATATGAAAGATGTGCAGTAGAATTAGCTTGCATGTAACAAGTTTAGTTACCGTAGTATTATTACTCTAAGCCTACCTCATAATTATAAGTGTGTATATATATATATATAGTAATAATATAAATGTGTTTTTTTGAAAACTCCCATTTAATTTAGCTGTTAGAGTTTTGTTTTGTCCAATGTGATAAAAAGTTTTTTTAAAAACAGAAGCCCAGGCCAGCTATGGTAGTGCAGCTGTAATGCACGCTAATGGTAGAATGAGACTGGTCATTTTTTTGAGATGAAGGGACTGCAGTGGAATGCTGGTAAGGTGTCAGTGTCGAGCTGTTGTCTAAAATAAAGTTCACAACATTTACCAATTACAAAAGGTTAAACTTTACTTTTTTTTTACTTTGTGAATGAAATAAACTAATTTGACATCAGGTGGTTTTAATTCCTAAGTGATGTTACAGCTAATGGCAGTTGCAGATAATGGCAGTTTTTTTCCCTTAAAGTTAAAGTTTCTTTAGAATAAACTGAAAAGTCATTTAACTTTTCCCACTTTCCATCTCTAATTATAGAGGTTAATATATAAGTGGTTTTACAGTTACCTTAAATCATATAGTCAAGAGTTTGGAGCATTATTGTCAATAATGCCACAGCTAGACAAATGGTGCAGATTTATGGACCAAAACTACCTGTTTTATAATATCAGTTCTGCAGTGACACTGATTCGGTGAGGGGGTTTTGGTGCAGCAGTCCATTATTTAATAATATTTACTTTTTTAAAGGTGAGGGAAAAATTGTTTTGTGCCTTTAGCCGATAATTATAGTTGCAGCAGTTGCAGCTTCATTTTACACGTAACACATTTTTCAGAACTTATAAACTTTTATAGTCTTTAGTAACTCTAATTGATCAACAGAAGAAACAGATTATTTGGTTGGTTTTTTTGAACAACATAATATTTTCTTCTTTGCATTCTGACAAGCTACATTAGAACATGGTACAGTCCTTAAATATTGATACCTCTGGTAAACATAAACAAACCGAATCAGGACAAATTTTAATACTACTGTACTCATTGATTAAAAGGCAAGGAAACGCCCTGGACAGGTCACAAGTCTAAAGGGGCAAATAGACTGACACACAAGCAAATCTAGGACCAGTTTATTATCACCAATTCATTTGACTTGCATGTCTGTGGCTTGAAGAAGTAAACACAGAGGTAACTACATAAAACTCTACATAAAAAGGGCTGTCTGGTTTAAGCATTACCCACAGATGCCCATTATGTCATCAACTTGATAATCAACTTAACTTCTAATCATAAAGTTTTGTGTATATTTTAAAAGAAACTTGAAACTAAAAATTAATACAATAAGTAATTAACTAGTTAATGGTCTGTTTTGTTCTTGTTATCAAGGGTCTCAATATTTGTGGAGAGGACTGTGTACAATTTGAAATGAAAGTTATCAGGCCAGCTATGTTTGCTAAGTATGAACTAGACATGCATTTAAACCATTACTGCCAAAACATACAGAGAAGTACGCCAATACGTTCAAAGCCAGAACTTCATGAATTTTCCTTTTTTGGCCTGAGGTACAAAGAATTGGAGGTAGGTGACGAGCAGGAGTCTCGTGGTTAAAAATGAGGGAAATCAAGAACAACATACAAAGCATTAAGTACAAGTTGCGCCCAAATGAACATGGGAAAATACATGGGTCAAAACATGTAGCACATACAATTAGACGACTATTATACTTGCCTCCCCCAGCTGGAAAAACAATGTATGGAAAAGCACAGAATAGAAAAATACCATAAATAAACAAGCATGCGTTTCAGCTGTCTATTGCAGCATGAAGTGAAAGTTATTAAAAGCAAACTGTGTAGAGAATAACAATGACATCAAACATAACAAAAGGGAAAAACTGAGCTGATACATTTACCTTACATGAGATATTACAGATGACATAAGAAATGGAAAGGATAAAATATTTACACTCACCCCGTTATTTACACCATGAGCAGGGCGACCAGAACGGAACCTCTCGTATCTAAACGTGGCAGAATTTTTATTACTGACACAAATGATCTTTAGGAACAAGAAGTATAAAGCCTTTAACGATCAATCAATACCGCTCATATCGTAAGAAGATGTTGTTGAGGTCATCATTGACATGCAGTAGCTCCTCTGTCACCTCCTCATTAGCAACACGAGAGATCAACTCGACTATCCTCTGCTGCATTGCCCGACATGTCCTGTTCAGCTCCTTACCAACACAAACAAACAATGCTATGCATGATCTGCTATTAGGGTTGGGTTGTCAATTTCTCAGGCCAAGATTTACAAAATAAAAGACATGAGTAGTTTTCACTGTACATTACCAGTTTTCACCAAAGGCATGCAGACTCTACTAATTACTGACTACAGGTCAGTTCACTTAAATTAAATAAGCATAATGTTATGGATAATACAAGTGTTTACAAGTTGTATTTGTATTATGATTACAACAGCCTGGCAAAGACCATTTCTAGTATGACTTTAATTCATGTGCATAAAGCTACATAAAGACAGTTGGAGAAAATCTGATAAGTTTAGAACTCTGACCTCAGCTACAATAAACTGTTAAGAGGACATAAGCTGTCAGTCATGTCTCCCCAGGAAAAAGCATTTACTGCCCTCAAAATGTTCTATTGGATGAATAAAAAGTGTATGTAACGTGTGTTAAGAACTGCCAAGAAGAATCTTAAAAATATATTTAATAATTTTGTAATGGGTGGCTTAGTGGTTAGCACGTTCGCCTCTCAGCGCTAGGGATTCCCGGTTCGAATCCCCATCTGGGTGGAGTTTCCATGTTCTCCCCGTGTCTGTGTGGTTTTCCTCCGGGTTCTCCGGTTTCCTCCCACAGTCCAAAAACATGGAACAAGTTAATTGAATTCTCAAAATTGCCCCCTATAGAGTGTGTCTGTGTGAGTGAGTGTGTGCCCAGCGATGGATTGGAGCCCTGTCCTGGGTCTATCTGCCAAGCGCCCGAGACGTTCTCCCCTGGATGGGCATGGGGAACCCCACCGCGACCCTAATAGAGGATAAAGCGGGAGATAATGAATGAATGAATGAATTTTGTAATGAAAATCATCTCTGATTATTTTTAATGGAAGGTTTTTATTGAAGGTTTCATGGAAGGATTATTCATTCATTCATTCATTATCTCCCGCTTATCCTCTATTAGGGTCGCGGTGGGGTTCCCCATGCCCATCCAGGGGAGAACGTCTCGGGCGCTGGGCAGATAGACCCAGGACAGGACGCCAATCCATCGCTGGGCATGGAAGGATTATATTGGTGTTTAATTATCTACGCAATAGTCATATAAATGTATTACACCTTTTTTTAGAAATGTAATAAGAGCTTTAGCTTTTGTGAAGCTACACATTTATTTAGTCATGGGCATCAAATATCCATTCATTCATTATCTTCTGCATTATCCTCTACTAGGGTCACGGGGGGGGTTCCCCATGTCCATCCAGGGGAGAACGTTTTGGGCGCTGAGCAGATACACCTAGGATAGGGTGTAGACAGGTGTAGACACAGACACACACACACACTCTCTATGGGGCAATTTAGAGAATTCAATTGGCCTTGATCCATTTTTTTGGACTGTGGGAGGAAACTGGAGAACCCACGTGGGCAAGAGGAGAACATGGAAACTCTACCCAGATTGAGATTCGTACTGGGAATCCTTAATTCAAAATTCAAATATTATTTGTAAAATATATTTTCTCATGGGCTTAGTGGTTAGCACGTTCGCCTCTCAGCACTAGGGATTCCCGGTTCGATCCCCATCTAGGTGGAGTTTCCATGTTCTCCCCGTGTTTGCGTGGGTTTCCTCCGGGTTCTCCGGTTTCCTCCCACAATCCAACATGGATCAGGTCAACTGAGTTCTCCATATTGCCCCATATAGAGTGTGTATGCGTGCGTGTCTGTGTGAGTGAGTGTGTGCCCAGCGATAGATCAGCGCCCTGTCCTGGGTGTATCTGCCCAGCGCCCGAAACGTTCTCCCCTGGATGGACCGCTGCGACCCTAATAGAGGATAAAGCAGAAGATATTGAATAAAGGAATGAATATTTGCTCATTAGGATACGAACCAGCCTTTCTTCAACCTAATTAAAACAGAAATGTTAATGTTTTAAAATATTGGTATCATGATTAGTCTATAACACACCAAAACAATAATAAATTTCGTTTTTTGCTTACCTGCAGAAGTTCATGGTCAGAAGGATCTTCCTGGCCAGGAACCATTTCTGTTAACATCTCTGACATCACCTTGGTGTTTCCACGTACAACGTCCAGCTCACTGCGCAGCCTGCAAATCTGATACAGTGTGTAAACCACAGAGCAAAACAAGAACACACACTAAACTCTAGTTAGGAGGATTACCTGCTCTGGAGTGGGGTTGATGGGTCCAGACATGTGTAGGCTTGGAACTTGTGGGGAAGTGTGGACAGGAGGAGCAGAGTAGGCAGGGACAGGTTTTGGCTGAGTTGGTGCAGTGGATTTAAAATCGCCCTCTGGAGCACTTTGCAACTAAAACATATTTAAGTATCCAGTATTTACTCAAGCATACATGCAAAAGAAATACGTCGCCCTTAAAACACGGACATCTTACCCGCTGTGGAGTATGAATGGGTGATAAGGACTCCAGGTCTGACCTTGGAAACTCTATGCCCTTCCTCTTCATTTCTTCATACACTTGGACTACACCAGTTAAATCTGGGCTACTCCGAAAAGCATCAGCCCAGGCCTGAGAGGGCAGATTTACAGTGTGTAGTAAAAAATAAATAAATAAAAATAAAAAAAACTTACACTAATGTAAACACTACACATGCACACTGCCACTATAGGGCTGAGAATGAGCAATTTTTAAAACAAAATGGACAGACAGGTTTTTTTTTTTTTTTATTCACATTTTTCAATAACTAGGATATCAAATATGAATATAAACAGACAGTACATGTGTATTTACAAATTCAACTATTTACAAATGCAAATGCAAATGTAACCAACTACAAAATGTAACTTGATAAAAGAGCTAAACTTGCCAATAATATTTCAGTCCATGCAGCAGTTAACACTTTATCCTCAAAGTAACAAGTACCTGGGTTTAATTCCAAAATGGTGAGAATAAGATCCTTTTTGTGAGGAGGTTGTATATTTTTGTAGTTTTTTGTATATTTAGTAGTGTCTGCACTGGTTTCCTCTGAAAACAACAATTTCTTTTTACAGTATAAGATCATACCAGGTGTAAAAGTGTATGTAAATGTGCCTCTGAGAGACTGGGTGAAAGAGAGACCTGTGCAAGATTTTTCCAGCCTTTCACATTGTAAGTGCTGTGTCAGGGTTCAGTACCCATGCAGTTTTAATTAGGTAAAGCAAATTAGAAACTGAATAAACTATTGTGAAAAAAAAACAGAAACAGTATTAGAAAATGTAAATTATATGGTATAACAGTCAACAGTAGCTATTGTATTTTTAAGGGTTTTTTTGGCATTTTTATAATCAGTAGTGCTAATTGTATTATTACATTACTTAAAAATTAATTACATTATTATAATTAACATAATAATAATAATTTAAAGTGGTATGAAGATTTTTAGAGGCACCATATAACTGCAATTGCAATCAGCAGCAGCGTGTATGCAAATTAAGCCAGGAGTTTTTTCATCAAACAAGTATTTCATAGAGGCTTTGTGTGTGTTTATGTTTATGTGTGTGTGTGTGTGTGTTTACATACAAGCATGTGGATGGGCTCACTGTATATGGAAATATGTATTTTATGAACAAAAGTATTTGGACACACCTCTTAATCACTAAATTTGGGTGTATGGCTAGGTACAATGTAAAATCTGGTATCCTGGCCATTTTGGACATCTCTATGCTTCCAACTTTGTCAATTTGGTTGAGGGGTGGCCCTTTACTGTCATACAGGATTGTGCTCCAGTGCACAAAACAAGGTCCATAAAGACATGGTTGAGTAAGTTTGATGTGGAAAAACTTGACTGGCCTGCAAAAAGCCCCTATCTCAACCACATCAAACACCCTTACACTGAAATAGTCAGAACTTCAGTCTAACATCAGTGTCCTTTTTTATGAATAAGCAAATATAAATCCCTAAAAACATTTTTGAAATCTAGTAG
Source organism: Corydoras maculifer (assembly GCA_019802435.1). Lineage (NCBI taxonomy): Eukaryota > Metazoa > Chordata > Actinopteri > Siluriformes > Callichthyidae > Corydoras > Corydoras maculifer. Next base: position 3,039,867 of record JAFMOD010000271.1, read on the forward strand.
AAAGCCTAGCTATTATAGGTGGGAGCAACACTACAAAGACTCGGTTCTCTACAACAAGATGATCAAATTTTTTGTCTGAAGAGCTACTCAATTGTTAATTCAAGCGCTCATTGTTTCCAGCTCAACTACCGCAATAAATTGCTCGCCGGTCTCCCATATTACATAATCGTGCCTCTACAGCTGATCCAGAGCTCTGCAACTTGTTTTGTGTTCAACCAGTCCAAGCAGCTCACGCTTTATACTGGCTTTTCAGTAGCTGCCCACATTCAATACAAGACCCTTAATCTGGATCTGCTTTCCAAAAGTTCACCCTGGCTCATTTACTGTGCACTAATGATGACTGTCGCCTGATCCTTCAAATTCAATGTGGTAACAATTTTCACTCTATATACCTTACAACTGCTAAATGGTGGAATGATCTTCCATAATGCTAAAATATTTAGAATTAAGAATTAAGAAACTACTCAAAATACATCCCTTCTGTAAGCACTTGTATATAAAATAATATAAACTCAGACTTTGAATCCAGATCAGCAAAAGATCATAATGCCACATGCTGACATGTCTGTAGCACTACTAAGTGTACAACTGACAGTTGTTCTATAGACAGCAGGCAGAGGATCATGCACACATTCAAGCTGCTCTTGGACATCCGAGATGCCCGAGGTAACCAGATCACACATGCTTATAGGCAACTCAAGAAACAAAGCACCTGATGAGTCCCTTGACTGCACAGCCTCATATGACTAAGCATTACAACATGTCGTCCTGATTCTACAAGGTTTTGAACGGTAAAGAATCTTTTTCAGTCATTACAAATGAGTAAATGTACCTGTATAAGGGCAAGAACTTTGTCTTGCACTATGGTAGGAGGATTGTTTTTAGGAGAAATGACTTTAACCAGCACACCATCAATAAAGTCCCGGGTGGTGACAAGTGCATGGAATCGATAACCACAGTTCTTCACACAGGTCTCCAGCACCTTAGAGAATAATAAACCCAAGCAATACAGAAGGTTATCTAAATATGACAGACAACACCTCAATCCAAAAATCTTAAAATATTTGGAAAATTTTTAAATATTAACTCACTGTCAAAGTCAGCATCACTTCCCTGTAATTCTTATTTCCATTAAGTCTCTTTTTAACTGCTCTTATGGCATCCTTGGGGCTGTTATTAAAAAAAGTAAAATTAAGCTTTGAATAAATTTTGTAAAATAATTAAGTTGGATATGATATTAAATATTTCACATAGTGGTTCTTAAATATTTGATGTTCATGGTTTGCCTCTGTATCTAGAGCAATAAGTTGTAACTCAAATTAGGACAAAAAAACAAACAATACACATAGTTTAAAAGTTACAACTATTTAAGGAAAATTGTTATTCACATTACTTAATTCTAAAATAGCTTTCGATTCGATTTAAGTTATTGCTGTCTATATGAGATCAGTGTTATTTGTTTAGCTTTGTTTAGTTACTGGAAACTGTCTGCTTGATAAGCTGTGTGAATGACCCTAACCAAGATAATGAAGGGGAAAAATGTCAGATCAGCTAAAACAAAGCGCTTTTGTGGAATTAATTGAAAAAAATTTAAATAGTTTTCTTTATACAGTAGTATTTACAGTTTTAAGTTCAAAACTTAAAGCCCATTAGATAAGATCTACTTTCCAGCAAAAGGTGGACCAATGCTTACCCATCTTCTGTCTCATTTATGATGTCACATATTTCCATATTTAATGTCCAGTCTTCACTCTGTAAAGAGCCATCTGTAGCTTTTTCTACAGATGAAAAAAACATTTATTGACCAAAATGCTGTAGGAAAGAGTCATTTTGTTCTGAACATTTTCTAGAACATTGTAAAACAAACATTATTTACATATTACTGGTGCACTTGTCAATCAGATTATATTTCATTATTATAGTGATTCCTGTAGGTTATAGCTGGGAAAACTACAACTTTATTCTTAGTAACAGGAAGGTGTCGAGTAAAGCTAAAAAAATATTAACCTGCTAGTAAAAGGGCACTGAAACAATGTTCCTCGAAATGAATTGCAAAGTTTAAATCTTCACAGTAACCTTTACAACAAAAAAACTATTGAATCTGTAGTATTATACAAAAGGTCATATAACGTTTAGCTGCGTTTAGCAGGTTCGTTAGCTAGCTATCATTGAAATCAGGTTAGCCAAATAACGCTACAGTCTTATACTGTAAAAGGCGTAATAATAAATTCGGCCTAATAGCGAAACCATTATTTATTAGTTAAACGCTTCTGCTTTCTGTTTTAATTATACAGTTTAACAGACTGTATACAATCCCATGTAAGTAAGCATTTTGCAGCAATCAGCTAGCCTGACTCGAATTGCTGCCTAGGCACACTGTAAACCTGGAAATCTGGATCTGTAACAGCAACGTAACACAATCTAATAAAGAAGTTAATCTTAATCTCATACCGATGCACTGCCCCACGGGCGTGCTGAACGGATTTCCCAGTAAGAACTCCATTTTGTCAACAATAAACCCATCGACTAACGGTGAATGGAGAACCAGGCTGTAAACACTGAAGTCCCACCCACAAATCCTATTGAAGGACGCAATGCGGATCATTTTAACGATTGGTCAAAGCCCCTGTCTTTCACACTACAAACTTGTTGGTTATTAAAAGGAAACAGCAGCAGGTGGCTGCCTTGTAGTCGCTGCAAGGCAAAAAGTGTCTTTCCATAATTACTAAGTTTGCAGTAAGAAGAGAAATCATCCAGTAATAGATTTATATTTCCATATACGTTTTTAGATACTTTTCCTACATAAACTAAACACACACACACACACACACACACACACACACACACACACACAGAGAGAGAGAGAGAGAGAGAGAGAGAGAGAGAGAGAGAGAGGCATATCTGCCAATGATATTGCATAAAACTACTACTTTAACTGATCAACTTGTATGACCCAATACTTTCAGTAGAGTCTAATGGACAAATGTTGAGATGTTAAAACAATACAATTTCATGTAAAACCATGAACATATGAGGTAGATAATGTGTTTGATGTGCTGACTATCATAAGTGCAATGGCTTCATTTTTTCCCCATTCCTTAAGAACTTTCCAAATCCATCCACCCATTCATCATCTTCTGCTTAATCCTATACTAGAGTGGGGAGGGGGGGTACAGATACACCCAGGACAGGGTGCCAATATTTCGCTGGGCAAACCTTCACTCAGTTGCACACAAACACTGTACATGGGGCAAATTGGATCATTCAATTGACCTTGATCCATGTTTTTAGACTGTGGGAGGAAACCGGGGAACCCAGAAGTAACCCACGCAGACAAGGGGAGAACATGGAAACTCTACCCAAATTGAGATTGGAACCGGGACTGCCCAGCGCTGAGAGCCGAACGTACTAACCACTAAGCCACCGTGCCACCCCTCTTGACAAATCATTTAGTTCAATAAGATGAACATTTTGTGTTTTTTAAGAGAGAAAAAAACATTGACAAGTGCATTGACATGATCCCAGATCGAAATTTAAAGGAGTCAAATTAGGAGATCTTTATGGCCAAAAAATTGGACCATTACAACCAATCTGTTTTATTTCAAACTGCATATCTAGAACTTAAACAATATTTTCATAATGAAGCTAAAAAAAAATTTGTTGGAACAATTAAGAAAATTTTGAATCCTCTGACAACAATAAAGGAAACATTGTCATCTAAGAACCTTGTATAATGGTCTGGATTTCATGTTGTCAATTAAAAAAGGTCCCACAATTTTGGTACCCTATACTATATGTCACACAATTAAATTATTTTATCTGTTCTTGAATGGGGTGGAACGGTGGCTTAGTGGTTAGCACGTTCGCCTCTCAGCGTTAAGGATTCCCGGTTCGAATCCCCATCTGGGTGGAGTTTCCATGTTCTTTCCATGTCCGCGTGGGTTTCCTCCGGGTTCTCCGGTTTCCTCCCACAGTCCAAAAATATGGATCAAGTCAACTGAGTTCTTCAAATTGCCCCATATAGAGTGTGTTTGTGTAAGTGAGCGTGTGCCCAGCGATAGATTGGCACCCTGTCCTGGGTTTATCTGCCCAGCGCCCGAGACGTTCTGCCCTGGATGGGCATGGGGAACCCCACCACGACCCTAATAGAAGATAAAGCGGAATGAATAAATGAATGTTCTTGAATGTTTCGGACCACCATTGGCCTGCCACAGAGGTATTATTTGTGTCCTAAATATATGTTATTTATATGGTGATAGGGCGGCACGGTGGCTAGGGATTCCCGGTTCGAATTCCAATCTGGGTGGAATTTCCATGTTTTCCCCATGTCCGCGAGGGTTTCCTCTGGGTTCTCCGGTTTCCTCCCACAGTGCAAAAACATGGATCAAGGTCAATTAAATTCTCCAAATTGCCCCATATAAAGTGTCTTTGTGTGTGCCTAATGATATATTGGCGTCCTGTACTGGGTGTAACTGCCCAGTGCCCGAAACGTTCTTCCCTAGATGGGCATGAGGAACCCCCCACGACCCTAGTAGAGGATAAAGCGGAAGATAATGGATGGATGGATATAGTGATAGTGTATTAATGTCACTGAAATAAGTGGATCAGATACAACAATGCTAAATGATTTCACACATTATTGAACATCAGTGACACTCCGGGACTGAGAATAACCCACCAACCAAAAAATACTATTTAATTAAATCTACAAAGTAAAACAATTAGAAAGTTTTAGGAAACCAGTTACAGCCTCTTCGAACTCTCTGGTTTTATTGATCAGGATATCTAGTCCTTGGGTCTTAAAATTAAGTAAAATCAAAATCTGCTTGATGTGAATGTGACATTGGGCTGAAAAAAAGCCATGTACGAAAAATTAATTACAGGTCCTGCATCACTTGCTTGTTGGCTCCAAACTTGGCAAAAACAAAACTTCATTGTTTTGTTGTCAGTCGTTGCATTGTATATTACATATTGTGCCTGGGATTGTCCTTGTTGCATAGCTGTTTCAGCTAGGCTTTAGTTGTATAGATGGCCTTGCATTTGACTTCATAACAATTAGTTTACAGAGAAGTTCAAGATTAACTTAATAATGTGTACTTTCTTGTCTTAATAGTGTGCACACTGGGTGTTTAAAAACAACTCTGCTATATATGATCCAGTTGCACATACTGTAAGTAACGCAATACAGCACCAGTGACACCACAATAGAAAAAACGTATATGACAAAATAATTCTTACGGTGGTTTCTGCTTATTGTTTCCATGTACCTTATAATTTGTTTTAATGCAAAATGTTTTTAGGCGTAGAATTTGATTTCTTAATCTAACGGACATTACAAAGTGAAAATTCCTAGCTGAAATTTCTGCCTTATCTGCAGGACCTTTAAAATACCAGATAACATTTATGTAGTACACACCCACTAAACACAACACAATACTGTTCGACTTTAGACTTGAAGAGAAATTTTGAAAACAGACCAAAGACAAGTTGTCTAACAACATTTGTGTTTTAATGTTTTACAATAATTAAGAAAACATGTACTCATTAATCAGTTAAACTGGAATACAGTCAACTGACACAAAAATTCACCTGTAGATGTATGTAACTGAAATAAAGATAGCAGGTGAAATAATTTACACTTGAAGCCTTTGCACATTTTTATATACAGACATGCTGTTTTTCTTCTTTTCCTCTGTCACAGACTGACTCAAACAGATGAGTGTATATCAAGGTCTAGAAAAATGATTTGCTTATTTGACAAGTCAAATTAGTCCCGAAGCAGCTTTTTCTTTACTGAATTACTTTCAGATGACAAATACACAAACAGAGCCCCGGCTGCCGTACGTGCACGAAGCTCATACATGTCATAGTCATGAGCCCATTCGACATTTCCCCATCGCTGGATCTAAAAAAGGGGAGAAAGGGGGGGGGGGGGTCAAAATTTGTAGCAGTTTGTTTCTGAAAACTTAATTACAAAATATATGATAATATAAAAAATTTATTTTGTTAAATTGGAAAAGTGACCAAAAAAAAAATCACTGTTCTCCTCACTATAAGGATATATCAGGATCATTTTTGTGACTGATTCTGATATACATGCTACCCTACTTCAACTTGCTACTGAAAGGTCTTCCTCCCTCCCTTCCATTCACTTCCATGTAGCTAATCACATTAGAATTAAAACATCATAATGGCTTGTCAGTGAGTGGCCTAATGATATTGGAGCACAAAGGAATTCTAATACTATTCACTAACCAAACCTCTCTCTATACCACATACCCTACCTGTCTAAGTCACATGTCAAGACACAAACATGAGCATAAGTATGGTCATAATTTATGGCTATTCTACTTAAATACATGCATCTTTTTAAGTTTTTTTTCTTTTTACATTGGCTCTAAAACATAGCATTTATCTTGTTAACGTACCTGGTATTCCTCCTCCAGTCGAGATAATACTACTGCCTGCTCCACAGTAAGACGACGGTCAATCAGCCCAAAGGAAAGGATTAATGACTTCAACTGGCTAATCACATACTCAAGTCCTTTAAAAATAAAACAGAATAAGATTTATTTTTAAATAATCATTTTTAAGCGACCCATTTTAGTTAAGGTGTGGTTGCAGGAGCCTATCGCATCCAACTTTATCCATATTTGCCTACCAACATCATCCATATTTGCTATTTGATTTTCTATATACTTTGTTGCTCCCATTACTCTGTCCAATCAGAAATTGGGTTACTTAATAACAGGTTTTATGTGGTAAGTTCTCATCACTTTAGTGATAGTGTGTCGTAGTGGACCATTAAAAAAAACTTCAGTGACAAAGCTTGACTATGAATATCAACCAAACGCTACTGTCTCCGACTTTGCATATACAAAATGAAGCATTATGGTAGATGTGTCTAGCAAAGTGCACAATAACTAAACAATGTTTACCGACAGTGTTATCAGTTTCTTTTCCAATAATGCAAACCAACCTCCACCACCATTTCAGTGTCATTGCAATGCGGAGAATTATTCACCAACATCTTCTTACCTAGTCTGTGAGAGTCCTTACCATAAGAAATTAGTAAAATGGACTAACAAAGTATGCAGATAAACTGATGGAACACAGTCTTAATTAGAGATTTCAGGACCTTACCGGTCAGTGACCACAAATTATAAGAGTTTAGGTGTTGGCAAAATGCTTCTTTAGTTTCTTCCGCAATCTCGGGACCCATAATACTTGAGGATGAACCAATAACCACATTGTACCTTCAACAGGAAAAGGAATTTAGCTGAATTTTACATGTAAAGTGCATATGTTATTGTATCGTATGGTAAACTGTAAACACAATACCTGTTTTCAATCCAATTCATAACTGGGTCCCATTCATTTTTCTGTAGTTCTACAAGACCTGGGGGATCTTCGACTCTGTAACTATAGCAACAAATGCAATAAAGTTTGTAGGCCTGTTTACCTTTTACTGCCTCACTACTGCCTGGTAATTATGATTCGCCGATAACACTAAAATTCAGAGGTTCATGTGCAACTTGTAGAAAAACAAACCTTTAATAAGACATGGACTATCAAAACTATATTTTATAAGTGTTTAGGGTTCATAAGAAACATAACTAATACATGTTATTCTTCAGCTGGTAAAATGTGCAAAAAAATGGGACAATGAAAGCAGGTGACAGCTAACAGTTTATGAGGTTTCAGTTATTGAGAAAGAGAACTTATTATGAATACTGCTAAAAGGAAATGGCTAAGAGCATCACACTGTGAGTAATAAGGCTTGGTTTAGAAGAGACACTAGATTTACTGTTAAGAAGCTACGTTGAGAATTTAAAACACATAAAGAATATTGTGCTACTCAAAAACAGGCTAACTAAGGCTCCAATTCAACAGAAGAGAAAGTTAACAGGACAGGAAAATACAGCACACTGCTAGACTGAGAATAATCTACCACCAACTAATGTCCAGCCACCAGGTCTTACAAAAGCACTAGTGAAGTATAATTTACAAACTGTGCTGCAACAGATGAACTGTTTTTGATTACTCAAAAAAAGTATTCTGATTTTATATCTACAAGGTGAAATGATAAACTCTTGAGAGTGCACGGTATGTAAACAGTGTTTAAAAGGTTTTTTTTTCTTTTCTTTTTACCAGCAATGACACATCAACACACCACCACTATTAGCCAGTATCAATGCAGCACTGAAAATAATACACCAAAAAATAATACCTGCTTTGTGGTAGTCCTGACCACAAAGGACATTAAAAGTTTTGAGCAACAGACTACAATGTGCAAGCAAAAAAAAGTCCCTTTCCAAAATAATAAATTTGCTGAAATTTAAAAGCCTAAATAAGTACATGAAAGATGCTTTGCTTCATCATTTATCAGTTAAATGCTTTGCTTCATCAGTTATCAGTTAAATTGATTTATTTAATACTCCCAAATAAACAGCCTGCAGCATGTGTGCAAGCATGAATCGCAACACTATGACTATGCAGGCTTCAAGTCCCACAAATAATACATTTAACATAAATAGTTGTAATCATACCAAATTGTGTCTGTATCCAGATATTTCAGAGCAGCACTAATCATCTGGTCCTTGCTTCGCTGGGTTGGGTTATCCAAAGCTGTGTTGCACAAAGTGGTCTATATGTGTATGGGGGAAAAAAACACCTAATATGAAATGATTATGCTAGAATCTCACAAAGTCATATATTGCTAGATTTCTTACTAGATGCATTGTGTAGAACTTGAGTGTATCTTTTTGAGTGTCCCATTCAGTTGCAACAGCAATGGCCAAAGATTCATTTGGTACTGTGAAAAGTTTCCCCCCTGGAGTCTTTAGCTTTCTTCTATCGAGGTTTATCTCAAAATGTCCACCTTTAAAAGACAAACAGCATTCAGCCACATCAGCAATTTCACAGCTTTTTTTCCATACATATCACTGCAATTGTATTCTATACACCAATCACTATTGCAATTATAGTGTTTAATAATTAGGCAAATGTGTACTCTAATCAGGTGCTGAGGCTAAAAACATTTCCTAGCTTTGAACCCACAGCAATCCTTAATTTACAAAAGTAAATAATTTTAGATGATCTAATTATTAGATTAAGAAACAATGAGATTTGTTCATTTTTTACATTTATATTTAGTCATTTAGCAAATGCATTTATCCATTAGAAGAACCCAGCTACACTGCAGAATTTTCAAACCTGATCATTATACTAACCTGCGCCCACCCTGTTTTTTATATCAGGTGTTTGTGAAAGTGATGCGTTTTCATTTGTTTCTTAACAACTGAACAATTAACAACTGAACAACTTAAATTCTTATGTCAAATATTGGTGACCTTTCATAAAAAATAAATTTGGTCCCTTATAATATAGTTCAACAGAAGTTCTTTAAAACCACATTTATGTCAAAGTGAAAAAAAAGCAAAACAAAAAAAAAAAAAAAAGAAAAAAGAATAAAATCCTACATATCAATAATAGGGTCACACATTACTAGTCCACTCCATTTTCATCATATCTAGCCATTCAGTACTTCACATACTCTTCAGGGGCTTTAATAGTTGGGGACAACATTGGTGCCAGAATGCTCAAATGCCATTTCTGCCATTTCCCAGATCCACCTCCTCCCAAGCTGTACTAATAGTGACACTCCAGTGGCACCATAAAAACATAGTTTCACCAGTTCCAAGTGAACTATACAAACAACATTACTTGAATGTAATGAAATATAATGACAGTGTATATATATGATAAGATTTGGCTACGAAAGATCTCAGCACAAATATGCTCCAATTTAAATGGACATCCTTTATTATCTGGAGATGGAGTGTATTTGTAGTTTCTTTATCTGCTCCTATTGAATTTACAACAGCATGCATATTGATAATTTGCTTCAGACACACATAACTACTTAAATTACATTGTTATTTATTATTTTAATACGAAGCGGTTACACATTAGAGAACAACACAAGTCAGTAGTTAAAGAAGAACCAGTTACATTGTAGTATAATTAAACCTGATCATTATCCAATCTGGCTTCTAGATTTATCTTTTTTTCATACTACTTCATATTTAACAATACATTGTATTTCCTTTTTTTCAGAACTATAGTTTTTGTCAACATTCTATTTATTTCGAGTGATAGTATGTATAGATAGCTTTGGATGGCTACTCAGGTTCGTTGTACACTGTGCAATGATTGATCTAGGCATCTTATCGTCTTATTCGTGATTGTGTGTACAAGCAGACTCCCCTAAAAGCAATTTTACATTTAACATGAAGGTGGCAGCACTGCACTACTTTAAACTACTGAGTCCAATGTGATTTCATAAATCGCAGCGTTGCTTTTCATCCTTAGATTATTATGCTTTGCGACAGTGTTGTTAAATATAATGTCATACATATATTTGCCTTCCGCGGTTTTTTTGTCCAGTAATTTGGATCACTATGTAAAATGAACCTCATGTTCTCATTTGTAAGTCCATCCATCCATTATCTTCCGCTTCATCCTCTATTAGGGTCTTTCCCATACCCATCCAGGGGAGAACGTCTCGGGCGCTGGGCAGATACACCCAGGACAGGACGCCAATCCATCGCTGGGCACACACTCGCTCACACAGACACACTCCATATGGGGCAATTTGGAGAATTTAATTGACTTGATCCATGTTTTTGGACTGTGGGAGGAAACCGGAGAACCCGGAGGAAATCCACGCGGACACGGGGAGAACATGGAAACTCCACCCAGATGGGGATTCGAACCGGGAATCCCTAGTGCTGAGAGGTCGTTTGTAAATCGATTTGGATTAAAGCTAAGTGACTAAAGGTGAATGTGATGACCTGTGATGAACCTGTGGATGCTCACCTTCACTCACCTTCATTCTGCGAGATGGTAACGTCCTGATAGAACTTTTTCCGCTCTGAGTATAAACACAAACATAATGAGCACGGTGTTACAATGGGCTATAACACAGGGCTGAGTGAGTGAGTGTGTGTGTGTGTGTGATTGAGCTCACCTGCTGTGGCAGTGCCGTATTTGACTTTCTGTACGTGCGCCGCTGAACGGAACGTTTGTAAGTGAGCAGTGAATGGACGGAGAGCACGGCTTCTAAACACGTTTTTAAACATTTTTAAATGCAGTCTTTACCTAACACCAGCATCCACCATCAAACAACTACACCGAGCATCATTTACCAGACCCAATACACCTCAGTTTTACTAACGCGATACGGAATCAAATATTAATAAACATTCAGTTAAAGCAACTAAAAATAAACACTAGTTTATAAAAGATCCATCCACACGTTGACCTTCTACGAACAAGCATGAAACGCTTGTTATTTCAAAATAAGAGTCCCGTTTTCTTTTAAGTTGCGTCAAAGTAAAATTCTGCTAAAATGCTAACTAACTACTCACATATTATGCTAACTAACTACTCACATATGCTGTAATTATTTGTTGTTATAACTTTACTCGTTATAAGCCTTTATGCTTCCAGCGTAGAATAAAGTAAATTCATTTTAACGTAACGGTTATTGTTTTTGTAACATATCTTTAACATAATGTCTTATGTAGGCCACATAGTCTAGATAAAACCTTAACAAATCTTATTTAAAGTCATAAAATGTCTGATTGGTGAATTTAACACTAAATAGACATCAAATAAATTAATGTTACCTCAGACCAGTGGATAAGAGCTTTGGATTTTATTTATTTTTTATTTTTAAGAAGATTACCATTTGTTTTCTGCAAATGGTGTAAACGTCAATTTACATCTAATTGGTTGTATTGTGTAGGTTTTTGTTGGAAAAAAAAAAAAAAAACACTGAACAAAACAACTTCCACATCAAGTTGCTGCTCAAACCGGTGTCTTAATTTTTCATAATATGTTAAATATTTTGAACTTTAACATTTTAAATATCTTAATCATTTAAAGGTATCATAGAGCCACTAAAACTTTTTTAAATGCAAACCAACTATGTGAATTTAAGATAAGGCAAGGTAATATATCTTACATTTACAATTAGTAAATTTAGTAAATATCTTAACCCGTGTTAACAAAATATGATAAACAAAATACAATTATAGGGCAGCACGGTAGTTTAGTGGTTAGCACTTTTGCCTCTCAGCACTAGGGATTCCCTGTTCGAATCCCAATCTGGGTGAAGTTTCCATGTTCTCCCCATGTCCACGTGGAATTTTCTCCGGGTTCTCCAGTTTTCTCCCACAGTCCAAAAACATGGATCAAGATCAATTGAATTCTCCAAATTACCACATATATGGTGTGTTTGTGTGTGTGTGTGTGTGTGTGTGTGTGTGTGTGTGTGTGTGTGTGTGTGTGTGCCCAGCGACAGATTGCCGACCTGTCCTAGGTGTATCTGTCCAGCACCCATAATGTTCTGGATGGGCATGGAGAACCCCCCCCCACCCCCCCATGACCCTCGTAGAGGATGAAGCGGACAATAATGGATGGATGGAAAACACGAATATTTTAAACAAAGTTACTTATTGTAAACCTGGCATCCATAAGATTTTTTTCAGTTGTAGTTTCACCTGCTCCGCGTGTGGGGGCAGGGAGCAGCGAACATATTGTTGCCTTTCAGCTAGGCATCATCAATCACTTTGTCTTCTGCTGAAAGCCAGATTTGACAATGTGCAATATAATTCTAACCTTCTGCTGGCCATAGTCAAAGACCACCAGTTACGCTTACTCCCAGCTGGATTGAGCAGCACAGCAATTGCCTCTTAGGCTGTGCTCCTGTTGAGGGGCTGAGGAGGAGGACTCCTAGTGTCTCGGCACAGACCAACAATACCAGTGACTTTTTGTTTCTCTTATTTATTAATAGCCCTTTCTTTGCTTAGCTTTGCCTGAGCTTAAATGTTTAGTTAAGTGTAATTGCTCACCTCTTGCTGTTGTTTTTTTGGAAAAAAAATATGTTTATTTAACTAAGACAAAAAAAATACACCAAACAAATCAACTTCCACATTATTGCTATATGTGGTATGTGGTATATAGGATGTATACCATGAGGTATTTCAGATTGTTTTTATTATACATTCATTCATTATCTTCCGCTTTATCTAATCCTCTATTAGGGTCGTGGTAGGGTTCACCATGCCCATCCAGGGGAGAATGTTTCGGGCGCTGGGCAGATCCACCCAGGACAGGGCGCAAATCTATCGCTGGGCACACACTCACATGCACAGACACGCACGCATACACACTCTATATGGGGCAATTTGGAGAACTCAATTGACTTGATCCATGTTTTTGGACTCTGGGAGGAAACCGGAGAACCCGGAGGAAAGCCACGCAGACACGGGAAGAACATGGAAACTCCACCCAGATGGGGATTCGAACCGGGAATCCCTAGTGCTGAGAAGCGAACGTGCTAACCACTAAGCCACCGTGCCGCCCCTGTTTTTATTATGTTTATTTTAATCAACTTTATAAACTAGTATTTATCTCTTGTGGTTTCCTGTCTCATGTGGTTGCGTTTGGCATACACGCAATGGCACAAAGGTATAATGAGGATGAGCCTGTAAAAATTAAGGCAATTACACTAATCCTAATTAGGAGTGTGAGGGGGTGATAAAGCCTGTCCTAGTAGCTAAAGGTGACACAAATTGCCTATTTATCACTAGGCAGACACACAAATACATCCACATTGTTCTAAAGTATAAGAAGGAATATAGTTAAAATGATGTAGGCTATAAATTACCGATGTTTACAGTCTGTTTATATTTTTGTAAACTATGTTAACAAAATTATTCATATAAACATGTATTTTTGCTAATATTTTTTGGTCAACATTAAACCTGTAATTGATTTTTTTATAAACATCAAATGCCCAGTTCAAACAAATTTAATAGGTTGATAGTTGAAATTTTCCTGGAAAGGTAGCACACACCTTATTCAAATTAATTTGTAATATATCAGATATGTTGTTGCAAAAGTAGTGTTTGTATATGCTTACATATGAATTGTTCTCTCTAACTGCTATGCCGGACTATACTGTTATCACTTTTTCTGTTTGTTAAGGCATGTCTATACAGAAGCACAATAAAAAAAACAAAGCCATGAGGTGAAGAAGTGTTATCTCAACATTTACTGTAACTCACAGGAACAGGAATTCAAGTTCCTTGTTGATGCTGAGTAAAAGCTTCCTGGTTTCTTGTTATATATACATAGTATCAAGTTCAAGCCTTCTTCACTAAACTTATAAAAAAAAACCTTAAATAAATTTTAAACATCTTCAGTCTTCAGTAAAATAATCAGTTGTTCCAGGATTCATCTCATTCACTTTTTAGTTACTTAAAATCAAGCATTTCATTTTGTCATCTAATTTCTAATTAGATCACTATCTCTAAACATAAAGATTTGTTTACACCATTAGACTGGTAGCTAATAAATAACTCAAATTAAGAAAGACCAAGCTTAAACAAGCTTTTATATTTCCTATGTAAATAGGGCCAAGACAAAATCTGGAGAAACTTGTGGTTAAAAAGTGTTGGGCTAGTACTCAAGCATTGTTTCTTAGCTACCTAGACATATGCTAGAATGGTCAATGGTTCATTCTAATGGTTCATTCAAAAAGGGTTCTTAAAATCTTTCAAACAGGGTCCTTACACCTCTAATGATAGCAAGTGTCAGAGATAAGCACACACTTATACTCTAAAACTTAAATTCTTCCAGTCAACATTTCTTTAGCAGCCAACTCTTTTGAATTCTTTGTCCCTTTCTTTTTTGAACTTCAATACATTCTAGTACATTTGAGTTAGCTCTACCTGATTTTGCTTTTAGCTGTTTTGGGGCTTCGTTTAGCCCACAACTTAGAAAAAGCATCCTGTGAGAGGCTCTGCAGCTGGCTGCAGAACTAAACAGTGCTGCGAATAATCACAAAAACACAAATAGTTTACATTATGCTCACAGAACAATAAACAGGTTTCAATTCACTGTAAAAATAAACAGACTTGTGCACTGGGCCTAAATTTGGGTGCGCCATCATCTTATTATGACTTACAAATGCTTTTAGAGATTTCCTCAAAAAAGTGATGTTAAGTGATTCTGATTTACTCTTGAATGAGCAAGTTGGTTCTGGAAGTCAAACACACTTGATTTGATATGACTGTAAGGTTATTTTCCTGCTCTTGCATGTCCTTAGGCTCACAGAAGTCTTAATTCATTCTTTTACGCAAAGAAACTGCTAAACTATTAGAACAGCACGAAGAATCAAACAAGGTTTTCACAATATTTCTTTGACTGAAATCTCAACAGAGAGGAGGGCTAATGACCATACAGTTTACATTTTAATGTAATATAGACATGAAGCTATTATCAGGAGTTACCAGAGAAAGTATACAATAAAGCAGATCACTAGAGCAAACAAATGGAAAAAAACAGACTACATGGCAACCACAGACATCGACAAAAGACTCCTCAGGTGTGCAGTTCAACACAGGTGCAGTGTTAGGATAACAGGCAGGTGTTGGCATAATCTCAGTAAAAAGTACATAATAACTAACATGCTTTTAGAAGAACTGTTGAAAGACATCTTTCTGACCAGGCTGGTCACAGAATTAGGTATGGGATAAATTGGTAATTAGTATTTGAAGAGTTTTAGTTTGGAGTACAAAGAGAACTGAAAGTAGAGTTTAAACAAAAGGAGGGACCTAATAAATTAATATTAAACACAAGATAACATTCTTGTGAGAGACCCTCATTCTTTCCTATTAGGAATCAAACACAGGGCTGTGATGTCAAAGCATTACCCACAACCATAAATTATTTTCATGTTTTCAGGTATAGTCGTGTTTTAAAGCAAATTTGTTTATTCATTCATTCATTATCTTTTGAGACCATGGAAACTCCACCCAGCCCAATTTCCTTTTTTTTATTCAAATTTTTCTTTATACAGACTGTAATGTAATGGTTAATTAACCTTAAACTTACATTTAAGGTTTCAGTAGGTAACCATAAAATGATTAAAAGTCCAAATATGTGAAAAAAAGGCTTTTCTGTGCTTGTGCTTGTGTTTGTGCATGCATGCATGCCTGTCTGTGTGTGCAGTTATGTCTGACCTTTATTTTTACAAAGACACATTGAGCAAGCTTAATTTTATAAGTAATTAATTTTATAGGTAATACTCTTAATTTAATTTAAGGTAAAGTTCAGAGAATGTTTTGCCAAGGAACTGTCATTACAATTTACCTAGTAGAAAAACAAACCCATGGAATTTGTATTCCAGGTGATGATGTTGTCACACTATATTCCTGACTCACTGGACTGCAGCTGATCAGGCATGGTATTTGGTGAAACAATCTCTGGCAACACATCACAGACAGATATGACTTCAACAGCTTCAGATCACTTGCACACATATTTTAATGTGCAGCCCCCTCTCACCACCCCTAGTATAAATAGATACCTTTAGCCCTTTTGTCTGATCTGCCTGTACAAAAAACAACAAGGCCTTGTGAAATTAGACAAAGATGATAGCCTTGGAATGTCTGGTCAGGCTTTTTAAATTTTTTTATTATTATTATTATTATTATTATTATTATTATTATTATTATATATATATTTTTACAGTTTTTTGATTTACAGTATTTCATTATAAACATCATTCATTCATTCATTATCACCCGCTTTATCCTCTATTAGGGTCGCCGTGGGGTTCCCTATGCCCATCCAGGGGAGAACGTCTCGGGCGCTGGGCAGATAGACCCAGGACAGGGTGCCAATCCATCGCTGGGCACACACTCACTCAGTCAAACACACTCTACATGGGGCAATTTTGGAGAACTCAATTAACTTGATCCATGTTTTTGGACTGTGGGAGGAAACCGGAGAACCCAGAGGAAACCCACGCGGACATGGGAGAACATGGAAACTCTACCCAGATGGGAATTTGAACCGGGAATCCCTAGCGCTGAGAGGCGAACGTGCTAACCACTAAGCCACCGTGCCGCCCTATAAAACATCATATAAAATATATACATAAAAGAACTTTACTGATTGTATTGTGTGTGTCTGCTTTTTTTTGTATTTCTAAGCAAAACTACCAAAAAAAAGTCCATTCACAAACATTGGTACAGATCCCATTTCAAGAAATGTTTTAAATTTGTAATAAAAACTGAAATCAGTCATTTTCACTTGAACCTTTATTTAACATATAGCAGGACAAATTAAAATATTTTCAGTGCTTTTAAAAACAACCTTAATTATATTTAATAAATGTGCAGAAGTGTAGAAACCAATAGGACAGAGGTATGTTTAATATTGTGTCACTGTATGTGTGTGATGTCCATTTAGTCGCGTCCATCTCTTGTGTACTCTATAGACCAGTTCTCATTGATATTGATACATAGAGTTTTATGGTAAAGTTTTTGTAAAGTTGGTCACCAAGTATTTCCATAATTTACAAATGATACCATCAGGGGGCAAGTACCTGTAATTTAGCTATAAGAATGTCTTTAATATCCAGAGCTGAGGGCAGACAGTCTTGAGCGGAGGGCAAACTGTCCAGAGTGGGAAGTAAATGGTCCCGAACGAGGGGCAAACAGTCCAGCGTGGGCGAACTACGGTCCAGAGCGGGTGATAAATGGTCCAGAGCGGGGGTTAACTGGTCCTGAGCGGGGACCATAGAAAACCACTGCCTCCCCATCGGTCCACTGGACTGCAACCCAGGAGATACGCTGGACACCTCGCCTTGTCTTCCAGCCTCCTTCCTCTTCGCCTCCTGGACACAAAAAGAGAGGACCAGTACCACGGTAGGTCACCAAGTATTTCCATAATTTACAAATGATACCATCAGGGGGCAATTAGCACCTCTAATTTAGCTATAAGATTTTCTTGATGTGAAGCAGCAAGAAATTTCTGTTTTCTGAAATTTCTATTTTTACTGCATACATAATTCAAACTGTTTAACACTAAATAGCCACTTTTTGATGCCTCATACATTTCCAAAAAGAAATTCTGGACCGCAAGCAAGCCAGGCAAGCACTTATGTTTTGAGAATAAAGCCATGCTATTATAACTCATACAGAATATATCTTGCCATTGTCTTCGTACAATGGGTATGAAGACATTTAAGCTTGACTGCATTAAACCTATAAGCCTCTGCTTTATTTGAATTATCACACATCTGCCACTTAGCCAGGCAGTAATGCAAGCCCAGAAGCTGTTTACATTTGAGCTGTTACATTTGTAGTAAATGTAAAAAGTAAATGTTTTTCAAAAAAAAAAGCTAAAAAATGAACTTGTTTGACCATAAAACACATTTTCAATCAGATGATTTTGTGAGACCTTGAGTTTCTAAAAATTTGTGTACATATTTCTTCAGCTATTGACGTGAGACTGACTTAGTGACTGAGTAAAGTACTCATGAGCCCATGTGGCTAAGTTTATAATGGTAGCATGATGGTTTTTTCGAACAATAATACCCAAGTTTGATGGTCATACAATTTCAGCAGCAGTTTCCTCTCTTGGACTTTTAACCTGACTCCCTAAATCTTTTCTGATATTATGAATTGTAAATGGCAAAATCTATAAATAGTTCACAATCTTGTATCAAGAAACAATATGTCAAAACCGAGACGCGCAGGCCGTCCTAAGGCGGCGCTGCGCGGTGCTACGTCAGAAGGGCAAGAAGGCGGCGTGGCCATCTGAGGGCGCTGAAGCGACGAGGCTTTTTTAACATGCGGAGGCGATGCGGGCTCTTGAGGGCACTAAAGCGGCCCTTTGAGGGCGCTAAGACGGCGAGGCCCTTTGAGGGCGCTAAAGCGGCGTGGCCTTCTGAGAGCACTAAAGCGACGCGGCTCTATCTGGATGCGAAGGCGGTGAGGCCTTTTGAGGGCGCAGGAGCAACGTGACCCCTTGAGGAAGACCCCTTGACGTGACCCTTTGAGAGCGCGGGGGCGACTTGGCTTCTTGATCCTGGGGTGGATTACCGATGGGGCAAAGCAGCTCGCGGAGCGGCACACTGACGGCGTGTGGCGAAACGTAGACGAGCGGCGGAACGCGGACGATGAGCGCCGATGATCAAGAGCAACCCGCCTCGCAGCCTCCGGACCAGTGATCTGCCCTGCGAGCCATTGCGAGCCATCAGCGAGCCGCCGCACGCTGTCTGCGAGCCGTTACGTGCCTCCTGCGAGCCGGCGCACACCGTCAGCGAGCCGCTTCGCACCGCCGGTGATCCGCCGGCTCGCAGGAGGCACGTAACGGCTCGCAGACAGCGTGCGGCGGCTCGCTGATGGCTCGCAATGGCTCGCAGGGCAGATCACTGGTCCGGAGGCTGCGAGGCGGGTTGCTCTTGATCACCGGCGGAGTGGAGCGGCTTGCTGACAGCGGATCACTGGTCCGGAGGCTGCGAGGCAGATTGCCCACGGCGCTAAGCGGACGGCTAAGGACGCGGAGCGGCAGGAAAAGCGGCTCGCGGGTGGCGTAGAGCGGCTTACAGGCGGAGCGGAGCGACTCGCGGGGTGGCACGCTGATGACGGGCGGCGACTCGCCGGACGGATTCCCGTTCCGCAAGCTGCGAAGCTGTCTGTTCACAGCGCCCAGGTGCTCGCTGATGGCGCAGTCATCCGAACCCGAAGCAAACCTTCCTAGGAAGGCTGCCTCGAACCAACTGGCAGAGGAGAGGCAGACATCCCCAGTGCCCACTAAGCCCTCGGCACACCTCCGCGCGGATCCCAGAAGTCTGGAGAGATAGAACTGCACCCTTTCCCTGTCCGATAGCTCCCGACTGGTCACGCATTCGAACACCTTGCGACTTCCGATCATGTAAGGAAGTGGCTTCAAAGCCACTCCGTCGCAAGTTGCCAGGAGCTTACACGGAACTGAGGGAGGGAGCACGATCTCCCAATACTCCGGGACGCGGTCGATAACCCTCATTGTGTATGCCCACAAGGAGAGCGGATAAAAGATTTAATGGCGGGGCTAGCGCCGATGTTAAGCAGCTAATACTGCAGCCGGAGAAATGGTTAATGCCGGGGCTAGCATCGAGGTAATGCTGCTAACGCTGCAGCCGGAGATGCGGCTAATGGCGGGGCTAGCGCCAATGCAGCAACCTGCTGCAGCCGGAGAAGCGGCTAATGGCGGGGCTAGCGCCGAGGTAATGCAGCTATAAGACCAGACTGCCGGGGCTGACCGAAAACGGGATAACCGGCAGTGGGAAATAAACGAGAAAAAAAATGCAGGGCTTACCCAGACGGGAACTCCTGGACTTCGCAAGGTGTTGGGAGGCCAGCATTCTGTCAAAAACGAGACGCGCAGTCCATCCTAAGGCGGTGCTGTGCGATGCTACATCGGGGCGAAGTGCACTCGGTGCTAGTAAGCGAGCCAGGACACCAGGTAAGCAGCAAGAAGTTATTTATTAAAGGAACGTAAACCCAAATAGATTAAAACATAAATTCAAACAACTGTAGCACATAAGAAATAACGAATGTAATGCTGGCCTGCTGACTCAGGGAGCATGAGCTCTTTCAGTGTAGTCAGCAGGCCCTACCTACAGGAACCCCGAACGGACAAACCTGAACTTAGAAAACAGGGGGGAGTGGCCTAGCACTCCCAACCCTGACACATTATCTTTGGTTGACTATTTAAAAACTATTTATAAGTGGTAAACCCAACCTTACTAACAAAAAACTGAGCCTTTAATTAATGCTTTTAAAATGATATGTCAGATGAAGCACTGTCTTCCCAGATGCTATTTTTAATAAATTAATAAATTTGATAATTAGTACACACTGTGTAGGTTATTTTAGAGTAATTAAGGACAGGTATGTGTACAGGTGTGTACTATGTAGAAAATCCACACCCCTGAAAGACTCTTTCCAGACTAACCCAGTCATGTTCTTTTATGGTTGGCATTTTGCTCTGTGGCATTTTGATTTGTGCCAGAATCATGTTACATTTCCAATATAATCAATTTGGTTAATTTGGTTTATCCAGTCTTGGAAAATATGATCATATTTGAATGAACTCTCCAGAATTTATAAAGTTATATGCTGAGTTATCTTAGGAATTTCATGTTTCATGTAGAGACATTAAAATGTGTTGCTGTCACTTTGTATTTGGAGTTGATACTGATGTGTTCCGCATACTTTGTTTTAGTATCTAATGCATGGTGCATTATATTTTATCTCAGTATTTTAGGTTTCTGGGGTGGAGGGTCCTCTCTTTCAACCTTTCGCTTTTCCAATCTAATTTACTGCATTGAATTCTATTAATATTCTTTCTTAACACATTTTACTGTGTCCTTCACGTAATTTTGGGTAGCTTGAATATTTTTGCC
The DNA here is from genome assembly GCA_019802435.1 of Corydoras maculifer. NCBI lineage: Eukaryota > Metazoa > Chordata > Actinopteri > Siluriformes > Callichthyidae > Corydoras > Corydoras maculifer. Next base: position 3,061,183 of record JAFMOD010000271.1, read on the forward strand.
CAGATTTGACACAGTCATGACATTTTGTTTTTTTTCCCCCTTCTTTAGAAGACATTTCTAGACAGAAGCATTTTCAAATAAAAATGAATTTTCATTTTTTGATGGGTTGTCAAATGTGGTTTATTGTTGGGCTAAAATTTACAAAATTTTTAGAGAGAAATTCTACCTTAGGTGGAATTTCCAGAGTGGTGTCATATGACATTGATGAGGATTGACTAAATTAAACACTGAACACTCTGTCACACCTTTCAGCCAATTCATTTGAGTTAACAAATTACAAATTACTGATTTCAGATGCTGAGTTTTTCAAATGTCCAAACTTTTCTATAATGCTTATATATATATATATACACACACACACACACACACACACACAATTTGCTGTCTCATTACAGTGCTTGGAATGCTTTTCATATTTAATCCAATTCTAATTTGACAATGCTTGTCTGGAATAACATACATTTATTCTCTGAGTGTACATTAAAAAACAGTGTTTTACTTTGTAACCATATAAACCTAAAACTCCATGATAAATCCATCCATCCATTATCTTCCGCTTGTCCGGGGTTCGGGTCGCGGGGGCAGCAACCGAAGTAGGGAGACCCAGACCTCCCTCGCCCCAGCCACCTCCACCAGCTCGACTGGGGGAACCCCGAGGCGTTCCCAGACCAGCTGAGAGATATAATCCCTCCAGCGTGTTCTGGGTCTTCCCCGGGGCCTTCTTCCAGCCGGACTTGCCTGGAACACCTCCCTAGGAAGGCGCCCAGGAAGCATCCTTACCAGATGCCCGAACCACCTTAACTGGCTCCTTTCAATGCGGAGGAGTAGCGGCTCCACTCCGAGTCTCTCCCGGATGACCGAGCTTCTCACCCTATCTCTAAGGGAGAGCCCAGCCACCCTGCGGAGAAAACCCATTTCGGCCGCTTGTTTTCGCGATCTTGCTCTTTCGGTCAATACCCAAAGCTCATTATCATAGGTGAGGGTCGGAACGTAGATTGAATGGTAAATCGAGAGCCTTGCCTTGTGGCTCAGCTCCTTCTTTACCACAACAGACCAGTATAGGGTCCGCATCACTGCTGACCCCGCGCTGATCCTTCTGTCAATCTCACGCTCCATCTTACCATCAGTCGTGAACAAGACCCCGAGATACTTAAACTCCTCCACTTGAGGCAAAATCTGATCCCTGACCCAGAGAGGACTCTCCACCCTTTTCCGACTGAGAACCATGGCCTCACATTTGGAGGTGCTGATTCTCATCCCAGCCGCTTCACACTCGGCTGCAAACCGATCCAGC